>PVJO010014082.1:0-49524 GCA_004026905.1 Hystrix cristata
GCCTTCAAGCCATTTTTTCTATTGTCCTGATACAAAGTACCAGCTTCTTTTTAATGCTAATATTTTCTATAACCATGCTCTCCTCTGCTTCAACTTACAGGCCCTTTCAGGGAAAACTAAAAACAATTTATTTTTAATAGATTTTTATTAAAATTTATGAAAAATTACACGAACTTACAGGCCATTGCACAAGCTTACAGACCACGTTGTGCTTTTTGCTTATGACAGTGAGCAATGTAAACAACAACATAGATGCAGCATTAAATCACAACTACATAAAGTTACTCTAGTACCTAGTGTACATGTCACTGTTCTGAGTTTGGGTTATTAGGTTCTTCTTTTTAGGATATCGTTATTCCTCTGGCTTCCCATTTCCCTCCCCCTTTGCCCTCTTCTTCTTCCCTTGGACCCTTTGCCGATTAGCTTATATCTAATCCTTTGTCTTTTTGTATCCATTGTTTTCCCTTTTCTTTTGTATTTTGCTTCCCTCAAATGAAGGATACCATATGGTATTCAAGCTTGCAAGTCTGGTTTATTTCACTCAACATTATATTTTCCAGGTCCATCCATTCTCCTATAAATGATTCTAGTTTGTCATTCTTTATAGTTGAATAGTATTCCACTATGTATAGATATCACATTTTAAATCAGCTTTTTTCCTTCTGCTTCTCCATGTAAATCTCCCTACAAAGCAGTGAGCATAACCTTGCCATAGTCTCAACAATGGGCTCCCTTAAAATTTCCTTTGCTAGATTGAGTGGTCCACTGTCCTTAACCTCCGCCTCCTATGAAGTCTGAGGACATGAGCAAAATGTAGAAAAATTTTCTGCCAAAGCATAACACATGTGGCCTGGAATCCAATTGCCAACTTTTCCTACTGAAACCTCCTGAGCCTTTATACTGTCACCTTTTTATCAACCTTCTGGTTTTCTGAACTCTGACAAGACTCTTCCATCACGCTCAGTTTACAGCATTCTAGGGCTTCTCTAGCCAACATCACCAAACCTTTCCAACATACTCCTGCAAACCAGCTCTATAGTCTTCTAACCAACATGGTCATGTAATAGTCAGAACCATGACCCCACTTCTCTAGTAGAAAAATCTCTTAGGAAGGGTTCAGTAAGAGAGCAGAATCAATATAAAATAAGTATATAAATACAAGAGATTTATTAGGTAGGTTTACAGAATCAGAGGGAAGGAGTCCCAGTGGGTGATCTGTGGAGTCAGAAGTGGAGGAATCTAAAATGGCCATTTGAGCACTTGAGAACTAGAGTGTCCAGTAGCAGTTCCAGGTTGAAGGCCTGGATTCTCAATTCAGAGTCACTGGTGTGAGTCTGTGTCAGAAAGCCAAAAAGTCTGTGTTGAGAGGCTAAAGAGTCTGTGCTAGAAGGCTGAAGGTACTGGGGACCAACATCCAAAGGCAACAGTGAAGACTGGAGCTTCTCTCCCAAAAAAGGACATACTTCCTTCTTAACTATTAGCTACAACCATGTGAGCAGTTACAAAAATAAGGTTTATAATTGTCATGAGGATTTCTTTCCTGTTTTGTTAATATATTTGTGCATATATACACATATATTAAGCAGATATCTTTTTTGTAACATAATGTTGATTAATATTGATTCTTAACTCTTGTTAAGGCTATATTATAATGTTTAAAATATAGAATGTTATGAGAAGTATAAATATGCAAAGAAAAACATTGCCTTCTAGTCTGGGGAGGGAATTAGAACATTTGTTTGTATGCACGATAGCTGTATCATGCTAGGCATAAATATGAGCTTGCTGTTGTGTTTGGAGATTAAGTATGGTTAAGGAGATGTGTCTGGTTGTAAATTGGCAAGGGGTGAATTTTGATCATTAATTGTGACATGTCAGCTTGAGTAAGAACTGCCTAGCAGATTAATAAATCTCTGGATGTGTCTGTGGATGATTGACATGTAGGCTAAAACTGAGGAAGGAAGATCCACTCAGGATGTGAGTGGCACTGACCAATAGGATGGTCGCCTGCATGAACTAAGAGGGGAAAGAAGGAAGTCTGTCCTTTTTGAGGGAGGAGCTCTGGTCTTTGCCATCACCTTCAGATGTTGGTATCCAGTTTCTTCAAGTTTCCAGAGCAGACTCTTCAGTCTTCCAACATAGACTCCTTGGCTTTTGGCTTTCTGACACAGACTCACACCGGTGACTCTGCAGTGAGTTTCCAAGCCTTTGACCTTCAACTGCTCCAGCTCTTGAGCACACAGATGACCATTTTAGATGCCTCCACCTCTGATGCTGCAGGTGGCCATGGGACTCCTGATCCTGTAAGCCTACCTAATAAATCCTTTATGAATTGCTTCTTTTCCTGTTGAGCCTTAACTAATACATGATGCTAAACTCGAGAGTAGTTAAATCAGAATCATCCGGTGCCAGGCACTAGGACTTGTGAAATGATTCTATTCCAAATAAAAGCCAAGGTGGAGAATCTGTGGTGCAAGGTCATGACCATGAAGCTCTCAGCTCTTCTGCTTCCTTTCAGCATTACAGTGTGTTAGCTTTGGGGTGTTGCACTTAGAAAGAAGCAAGAGTAGGGGTGAGGATAGAAAGGACCAAAGCATCATCATTATTCCACAAGCCAGTGCAAGTCATTACCTACACTTTGGAAGATTTTAAAAATGTTTCTCCTTAATTAGAATTCCCACAAGTGGAATCCCTCCACAAAAACAGTATCTGTTTCTAATTTATTTCAGCTGCATAGCAGAAAAGTGGTACCAGTTTGTACTCCCAACTGAAAGTGCCTAAATCCTGGTCAACACTGTGAGCTGATTATCTTTTTCATTTTTCCCAGTCTGATTATTTATATATTTTGAGCTATTGTTTAATGTGTATTTCTGTAAGAACTTTTTTTATTGACTGCAAACATTTTACTTTATACAATCTGTAGAGCACTATAGTAGTAGAAATTATATAGATATACTCAAACCTTGTTAGCCTATTGCTTAGTATTGCAGTACTAATTTTAGGTTTTTCAATTATAAAAGAACTTTATTACAGATTATAAAATAATATGCAGCCATTGATGAAATTTTCATAAATACAAAGACAATAATTAAAAAGAATCAGTAATAATAATGGCTAAAAAATACAATGTATACCAAAAGAAGTATTTGTTTTAGAACTTTTGGGAGCTCAATGTTAAGGTTTTTTTGGTTTAGCATATATTTTTCTCTATTTCATTTAGTATTTTAATAATGTGACTTTCAGAGGCCACATAGTATTCTAAAGTAATGACTGAAGTCCAATATCCTTCAAAGAATCTGAAAGCACTTGACTTAAATACGATCCCTTTACATTTGTATTGTATATACCACAAGTGATTGATTGCAACTTTGGTGGTTGCTAATAAACTATATTCTCCAGTATTCATGCCACTGTGGAGTGCCATCCCATAGTGACTTTGGCCATGGCCAAGAAATACGACATTAGCAAGAATGATGCAAGCAAAGACTTGATAAGTGCTAGTACACTGGAGCTTATCTGCTCTGAAACGCTCACTTTACTGTAAAAGAAGCCCAAGCTAGCCACATGAAAGAGAAGGAAAAAGTGGTCAGAGACTCCCAGCCTTCTGCACCAAGGTGACAGACACAAATAAAGCCATCCCACTGCAACCGCATGGGTGACCACAATCAAAGAGCTGCCCAGCAGAACTCCAGCCAATCCATAAAATCATGAGCAAATAAAATGGTTGCATGGGATGCTTTTTTTTTATAAGCAATAGATCAACAAAACATGACAATATTTAATATGAATGAAATCCTTAGAATCATAAACTCAAAGAGAATTTTTTGTTACCTAGGCAGATTGCTGAGGTCCTGGGTACTTAGATGACTGGCAGAAAGAAAGTGGAGAGTGGAATCAGGACACGAGTTGTAATCCACTCTGATTTATTACCAGATGTATGATTCTTGAGCATTAGCTTACTTGTGAGTAAATTAGGTTTTTTGGTTTGTTTGTTTGTTTGTTTTTCCCCAGTGGCAGTACTGGGGATCAAACCTAGGGCCTTTGCACTGAGCTACTCCAGCTCTGGGGTTTTTGTTCTTTGTTTTTGAGACAGGGTCCCGCTGTGTAGTTCAGGCTGCCTTGAACTCACTATGTAGCCCAGGCTGGCCTCGAACTCATGGAAATCCTCTTTCCTCAACTTCTGGAGTGCTGCTATTACAGGCATGCACCACCATCCCTGGATCATTCTTGGGTTTTATAAGTGATGATGCATCTAACTTAATGGAATTATAAACAGGATAAAGGCATTGCTTAAAAAGTAAATGGAGGCACAAAATTTTCAAGGAGTTGAAGTGAGTAAACAATGATTCATGAATCAGGCAGTTCTAAACCAGAAGTGGTTCAGACAGTCCATAGAGGGAACACAAGGGGAAAACTTGTATAGGATGGACACAGAAGTAAAGCAAAGAAAACCTTTGTTTGGTTACAGTTATACAGTTACTTTGATTTATCCCATTATAAAGCCCTTAGTTATTGCATTATAAGTTTGTTGATTGCTTCTGATGAAGTTCCGTTATTCTTTAGTACAGAGATTTACAAGAAATAGCTCAAGTTAAGTTTCAGCTATGTTTGTAAATCAAGCAAAGTTGAAGTCACTTAGGAGGCCTGACTGGCTGGTCTGCTCAGGGACCTCTCAGGCCCGCTCCCCATTTTAATTTACTTTAACAGCATGTTCACATTTTCGTTAGCTAGCCTTGTCTCTTGAATCCCAAGCAAGTGCTTTTCCACCATACCTTGCTACTAATGAATCACTTATGGGTCTACAGAGGCCAGATGGTGAGATATATTATCTGAATGCCCACCTCGAGCAAACTGCTTCTGAGTTTCCAAGACAGCAGGAGATCACTCCATTACCTCCAGAAATAGCCTTTCTGCTTTGTAACCAAGTCACTTACTCTATTATTTGCATCAGGGGATTTTTTACAAAACATCTGACACTTTGGACTCATCTGGTGAATTCTAGCAAGTATTTGGGACCAGCTTTAAACACAGAAGGTTTTTGTTATATTAATTTGCATATCAAGGACATCTTCAGAGTACTTTCATTTCTTGGTAAAAGGAAACTTACAGAAGAACTAAGCAGTGAAGTACTTCACATTTCCGTTTAAAGGGGAATGAGAAACACAAGACAAGGCTAATTATGACACTGGGGTTTTGCAATACTAAAAATACACCGTATACAAAGAAATATGTAGGCTGTGTTCCTTTTCCATATTCCATTTACCTAGAGGCTCAAAGTATCTGTAAATTTCTAATAAAGAATATTATTATTGAAAACATGCCCAGGACGCTATCTAATTGAGAGGGTTAAAGCTTCAGACTTGCTGTAATACCATGCTGCTTGTCATTGAAGTCCTCCTTCATTTTCATCAAGCAGACCCTGACGTACAACATCTGAGAGTGGGAACAACCACAGGAACTGGGGCTGCATTGGGGTTAGTATCTTCCTCTTGCTCACATGGTCCCCCAAATCAAGCAACTTCGGGGAAAAGCCAGATATCGTACAGTAGCAGATCCAAAGAATAAGGTGGATGAGGACACACCGTAATGTTTTTACCAGCCTGCCTTTCTGTTGGATGGCACCAGCAGCAGCATTCGCCATACTTTGATCACACCTGATAAAGATGTTCACAAAAGGGGACTTCCAGAACTGCTTCAGAAAGTGGCAAGAATGATGGGATGAGCATGCTTGAAGTAAGGAGGGAGGATTTTGAGAGCGATTAATGGCAATGTGTCTTGTTTATGTTCAATTTTTAAAATTTAAACAGTCACTGTATATTTTGATCACACTGCATCTGTATCACACTGCGTTTCTACTGAACCACCGATGTCTATGTCTGAGTTGAATGAGAGAGCCGAGATTCCATCAGACCTAGGGCTCTGTGCCTCGCCATGTCCTTGTTCAATCACCACTCTAGATATGGCTCAAGTCTGACTTTCCTTCTCATTTCAGAGACTTTATTCCAGAAATGTTCTAATGTTTAAATCTCTAGATTAAACTAGGGTGGACAGAAAAAATACAAGGCATCCAGTTAAATTTGAATTTCAGATAAACCACAAATTATGTTTTAGAAGCAGCTCGTCCCTATTTGCTAAATCTGGCACCCTAACACTAAACCTTATCTATACACCAAGGGCTGTTTCCCACCCCCTTCATTTTCACCTCCAAAAAAAGAAAAAATGCAGGGAGACTTAGAAAACAAAGTAGAGGTGCCCCAGCCAGTGAGAGGTCTATTCTTGCAAGATAAATAAGATAGTTGGATTCTCTTCTTCCAGTGATTTCTCTCCAGCTCCCTTAGCTGCAGGGGGCTGGGCCAATCACGAAAGAGCTTCTGTTGCATTACTCAGGCTGAGGTGGGTCACAGGAGCCACAGCTAACTCTTCTCAAGAGAGCCTTTCAGAGCTCCAGGGTTATTTGTTGCACCAAGTACGTGTAATCAACGATCAGAAGTGACCCAAATGTCCATAATAGAGAGAAGACCAAATAAATTGTAGACTATCCAGACAATGGAATGTTTTCTAGTTCTGAGAAAAGAATGTAGATGTTCCCTAGATGAAGGTATAGAAGGAACTCCAAATTTAGAAGAAGCGAGACATGAACAAATTATATGTTAACAAGTTACACTGTGCAGGGAAAAAGGAGGAGATACAAATATGCTTTTATTTGCTCTTGCGCCTAAAATAATTCTGGGAATGCAGGTGAGGAACTGAATGAGAATGATTTCTTGTAGGAACAGGATTAGGTGGGTGGCCCATAAGTATGGAAGATGTTTTGCTTTGTATCCATCTATGCGTATTTGTATGTGTGTGCATATGTACATACGGATCTGTACTGAAGAGGGGGCTGGAGCATGCTACAATTAAAAAGGCTTGCTTGCAAGGGTGACCCTTGACTGGTGTCTGCGAACTGGTGTCACCGTGAGACAGTGAGTATATGCTGAGTGTCGAAGCCTGCTAATGAATTCCGGACCTTGGGGACCCCTACACAATACACAATCTCTCTCTCTCCCCCCCTTCTCTCACTCTTGCTCTTGCTCTCTCTCCCCCCAACCCATACTGCCCCATTTCTATATAAAATTTCAGTACCATATGAATATGTATTAGCTATTAAAATAAAATAAAAATGAAAAAAGGCCTTTGTTTTTAATCTGCCTAACTAAAAGCCCCATTCAATCTGTTGTTCTTTTCCTTTCTCTCTTCTTTTTTCTGTTTACTATAAAAAGTTTTACTTCATGATTATTTTCTCTTAAAATTAAAGAAAAAGTTAAAAAGCTAATGCCTGACATTTACCAACTAAAAGCCCCGATCAAAATATTTTGAGAGCGAGACAGAGAAAAAAAAGAGAAAGAGAAGAAAAATGAAATGAAGAATACAACAAATGTCACTGCTTCTGTCTCTAAGGAGATGGAAAAGTATTGTAGCTTTAAAATAACAGTGTTAAGTTTAATTTTTAATTTTTTTCAGCCTTTATAAATTAATGTTTCAAAATCTTAGGGCTTTTTTTTTAGAAGAATATCCCTTTCTTTGTATGTATCAAACAGCACACTTTGTACATATTGAACAGTCCAGCACTTAACTGGAAACACAGGTCTACCATGCAGGAGAACATTTTTGATCTAGAACTTAATTTTTTTTTTTTTTTTTTTGGTGCTGGGGATCTAACTCAGGGCCTTGTGCTTGCAAGGCAAGCACTCTAACCACTGAGCTAAATCCAAAGCCCCTAGAACTTAATTTTGAGGATATCATATACTTTTTTAAAAAGTGTAAATGAACAATGATTTTAAAAAGATTACAAAGACCAAAATTGCTGTGTGAACACCAAGGATTCCTAAATCAGAAAAAAATAATAAAAGTAAAATTCCAAAAGCTATAAAAGGTGTTTGGTGGACAAAATGGGGAAATTTGAATGTAAAATCAATATGAGATGATACTATTAATTATTAATTATCTTCAATGGCTTCCTTATATTAGAACTATATCTGCAGCTTTCAAATGATTAAGTAGTACACTGTTAATAGTTGTTGAATTTTAACAACTAGTATGAGATTATTTGTGCAATTCTTTTAACTATTTTATGTCTGAAATTTTTGAAAACAAGAGGTTGGAGCCAGGTATGCTGGCACACACCTGTAATACCAGCACTTGGGAAGATGAAGCAGGAGAATAGCTGCAAGTTAGAGGCCAGTCTGGGATACACAGTGAATTCAAAGCCACCCTGGACTACATGGTAAATCACTGTCTCAAAAAAACAAAACACAAAACAAAGAGAGAAAGAAAGAAAGGACGGAAGGAAGGAAGGAAGGGAGGGAGAGAGAGAGAAAGAAAAGTTGGAAAGAAAAAAAATTGTTTTTAAAAACTAGGATACTAATATAATTAAAATTAAAGTAGAATGATACTGGGAGTGTAGTTCAATGGTAGAGCATTTGCCTAGCATGCACAAGGCCCAGAACTAACGCCCTCCCCAAAAGAATGATATCAGTTATTTGAAAACCAATAACCACTCTACTATTGATCTACCATATTCAGTTTAGAAGGATTTAGTATCTTCTGAACAAGAAAACAGAAACTGTTGGTGCTTAACTACTAGAAAACTTACACTTGACTAAACACTTAGTTAATTCAACCAGCTAGTAAAACCCAATCAGGTCACTGGTCTCTTCACTTGATTAATTTGCCTAATGATCTTCCTCTCAGAATTCACCTAATTGAGTTATTCTTATTTTCCTAGTCACTTATTTTTATAACTGTGCAGAACAATTTTTTTTTTTTTTTGGTGAGGGAGATCAAATTCAGGGCCTTGTGCTTTCAAGGCAAGTGCTCTAACCACTGAGCAAAATCCCCAGCCCCAGAACAATTTCTTAAGTACCTAATATGAAGGGGTTGCTGGATTCAACACATTCTTATCTCAAGGGGCCTGTAACATCTTTGGGGAATAAGGAGGTGTGAATCAAGAATAAAGGGCAATTTAACAAAGCATAATAGATATGCTATATGATAAGTATGTAATACTATAATCTGTTGGGAGTTTAGTATGTAAAGTCTGAATGTGTCTTTATTGGTTACACAGCCTTATCCCTTACATTACAGTTCAGTAACCAGATTTATTTTTATAAAGTCAAATTTTTCAGTGTTTTCTTTAAGACACTGGGGCTGTTGCTGTTGGTTGTTTTGTTTTGTTTGTATTGTTGTCATGCTTAAAACGACTTTTATACTTCAAGAGTATGAAAACATCTATCTATGATTTCTTCTAGCACTTTTAGTGTTTTGTTTTCTTTCTTTCTCTTTCTTTCCTTCTTTCTTTCTTTATTCCTGTGCAGTATTAGAGATTGAACCCAGGGTCTCAGACATGCTAGGCAAGCACACTGCCACCGAACTACACCCTTAGTCCTTTTTTTTTTTTTGAGACAAGGTCTATATATTTCTGAATCATATGAAATTCATTTTGACATGAGAAGTGAGGTTGGACAGTAGCTTTAAGTTTTCTAAACTTCCAGCCAGTTGCCCAACATTATTTTAGTGATCTCTTTTTGCACTGATGTGACCTCAACTGATACCCTCTACGTACTTTTACTTCATTCTGATTCTCTGTTTCATTGATGAGGTGGGGCTATGCTGTCTCAGGCAACCCAGCATTATAATAATGCATTTATGGATCCTGAAGATACATCGACCCCTTGGTGCTCTTTCACTCAGAACCAACCTGGTTCTTCTCAGATGTGGTCTTACCCCAGTCAGACCCAAGGCCTAGGATCAGGTAATGTTTCCTTATCCTTAAAAGACTAAAAGATTACATTCATGGATAACGTTGCCCCAGACAGTGATAAACACAAAGGCCCAACTGATTCCCCAAAAATCACTTTGCCAAGTTTCTTGCAAAATCCTATTGTTATTTGATTGAGACTGCAAAGCTTTTAAAAATCAATTTCAGTAGAATTTCCATTTTGTACAATGTTGCAGCCTCTATTCCCAGTAATAATCTATTTCTGTTCATTTATTTACGTCTTTGCATCCTCCAGGGCCCTGGCAGGAAACAGATGTCAGGCTCACACGGGAAATTGATGAGCTCAGCAAAGTGAGTCTGTACTTGCACAGGATTTCAGGAAACTCGAAAGGATGATACAATACCTCAGGAGAGAGTCTTCCCAGGCCAAGTCCGCAACGGCAAGGGGAGGGACAGTGACTGGGATCGGGGAGGGCTCAGAGCTTCATTAGATAAGGGCTGCGGCCATTCACAGCCAGGTAGAGGAGGGAGATGGGGACAGGAACCCTGCCCTGCAGTTCCCATCCTGGGCCTCCCAATGGCTAGACCCGACCAGATGGCAGCCAGCAAGGGGCTCTTCACACAGCTGGCCTTCCAAGGACACAGGACAGGCTGACAGGGCTGAGAGAGTGGAAGGAGGCTGAGGAGGGCAAAGGAAAAGGGTACAGCCTGCTAGTGGGAGCCCCCAGCTCTCCCAGCCGCCCTGGCTACTTGGGTCCTGGCAGTTCTCTTTCCAAGCACTTCAAATTTTACTGTTTTGAATGGGTTCTTTCCTCCCTTTCATTACCGGTCAGGACCAGTTATTGTTTATATGGGAGAAAGCTATTAACTATTTTTACATATTGTTTGCATACTAGAGTGCTTTAGTAGGAGATGTTTGATTTTTGTTTTTGAGACAAGATCTCACTGTGTAGTGCAAGCTGGCCATGAACTCATTATGTAGCCCAGGCTGGCTTTAAACTTGTGCCAGTTCTGCCTCGGCCTCCCAAGTGCTGGGATTACAGGTGTGTGCCACCATGCCCGGCTGAGATGTCCGGGTTTTACTGCCTGTGTGGGTATCACTTGCTATGTCACATGGGGCATGTCCAATATCATTTCTGCATCAATTCCAGTATTTGTTAAAAAAAAAATGGGTAGTAAGACATTTATACTTAATTTTTAGTGTTTATTGAGATAATGTGCATGGAGTACCTAGCTCACAACAAAGCCTCAGTAAGTGTCATCTATTATTAGTGTAACCAGTAGTTATTCAGCTGATTTGGAGCAACAGTGACTTCTCTTTTTAGAAAATTTATTAGTACATGTTTGCGTAACAAAATGGTTCCATTAATCATGGGGAGTTGGTGCATGTATGTAATGAATCTGCTTTCTTTTACTTCTCCTTCCCTTCTCTCCCTTCTCCTTCCCTCCATCTCTTGGTCCCCTTCCCCTTTGCTAAAGATCTATCTTGCTGCTTCCTATTATCATTTATTTTATTCTTTAAATTATTCATACTTTGCCTTTTTCATAGAAAAGAAATCATACAATATTTAAGCTTGTATGTCTGATTTATTTCACTTAGCAATATGATGCCAAGGGGCATCTATTTTCCTACAAATGCCTGAAATTCATCCTTATTTATGGCACAGTAGTGCTCCAACTAGTGGCTTTTCAGCCCAGCATATTAAGCTTGATCATCATCAGCTGCTTTCCTCCTCCCAAACTGCATTTACCACATTCCTTTCCAGGCAGAAAAGGTGGATTGAGGAACTTTAAACATGGCTACAGTATTTTGACTGGACCCACAAAAGGCTCTGACCATCAGTTAAGAAGGGAATCATTCTGTCAGGGACCACACTTTGAGAAGCATGGCTGTATAAGACACTAGACCTCATGTGCAGCTGACCTTTTGTTTTAATCTAAAATGAGTGGACCAAGTGGTGTTTGCCGCAGCTTGAAAACCAATAGCCTTTCCTGCCTGGCCAAAGACAACAAAGGCAAACTCGGATTCGTCTGCAAGACATCTACAGAAAGCTGGTTCTCCACCTGGGGTACTCTGCCCCTCTGGGGATATTTTGTTGTGTCCTGAGACATCTGTGCTTGTCACAACTGATAGGAGGGCGTACTACTATTTGTATCTGATGAGTGTATAGCAGGGACTTAGCCAAATATTCCACAATGAAACAAAGAATGATCTGGTTCAAAGAGGCAAGAATACGAAGGTTAAAAACCCCGTTATAAAAAAGAAAAAAAAAAGATTGGCATACCAACTTTTTTGAATTCAGATGAGATGTTGCTCTAGTTATGGCAGTAGAAATAAGAGGAACCTGGTGTTTTTGCAAACCTCATGTCTGGGGTGGCTTAAAGTGTCACGCTCCTCCCTGCTCCCCCCCCCCCCGGCCTCCAGCCTTGTCTTTGCACTTGAAACCCGGTGGGGGGGGCTGGCAGCCGGGAGTCTCTGTGACTCTACACTATCTGCTGCCCATCTCTGCAGCTCAGAAGACTCCAGAGACACAATCACTCCATGCAGTCAAGGGAAGTATTTTAAGCACTGGAACAAATTTGGATCATTCAAGTAAGTAGATGTGAGCACTGTTAGAAAGGACTGGAAAGGGGAGGAGAGAGAACTCAAATCATATGCAAAAAATTATTTTTAGAATGCAAGGGAAAATGTGGTAGTCTAAAATGTCAATTATTTGAAGATAAGTTCAACTTTTAGTAACATCAGAAATGATTTTTTTCAGGGCTTGACTTCTTTCTTTCTAACTTTAAGGTACTAAAATGTGTGTTTTCAATAGCACATTTTAAGGCACTTTTCCCCGCATGTTTTTAAGCTACAGTAGTTTGCTGTCTTTGCAATGCCAAATCTGATGTCTGTCTTTATCTTAGTTGCTGCTGGCTTCATCCCGGGCTAACCTTGGTACGTCTCATGCTCTTCCCTCTTCCACTAGACTTCTGCATCCCATTTTGGAAGAAGACTAAAAATGGTAAGAGATCCCTAAAATTGTTATCTGTAATCTTTGTGGGAAGAACTGAAACCACTTTGCAGGAGTAATGTTTCAGAGCTATACTTCACTTATTTCCCGGGGGGAAACTGTTTTGTGCTCTTTCATCAGAGATTAATCAGGGGGATATTTCAAAATTTTAGGTCAACCGATGCTTGCTCTTTCCAACCTCCTGTAGAAGTTAAATACCTACTGTAGTTAGCAGGAGCAGATATTGGAATTAGGGACACAGCTTTTATGGCTCTCCTTCCTCCAGCCTATATTTTGGGTTTTAAAACTATGCAAATTGTGAAGTTACTTTGTGCTTTTCCCAGCATCTGATGTTGCAGGAATAACTGTGTTGATAGGGGGAAAGGGGTTTGCACATAGGACAGCATCCCAAGCTCTGGTGCTGTCAAAGAAAACCAGAACTGGCAAGTAGTTAGAGTTGTACTACAGAAGCTATTGCAACAAGAGAAAAGAGACCTCGGTATAGAATGGACCCAATTCCAAGTATAGCAAGGAGCAGAGTAGCAGTGAGTTGATGGAAAATTACTAAGAGGAAACTTCCAGGGTGAGGGGGATCCTGGCTAACCTGACCGGACCAGATTCTTGCTGGAGACAGACAAGATTCTGTAGATCAGACATCTTCTGGGGGGTGGTGAGGAGTAAGGAATTTGATTTGATACCGAAGGTAATCACAAACCAAGGGATGCAAGGAGTTTTCTCAATAAAATAACTTAGCAGGACTCTTGCTGCAACTGGGTAATGCAAAGATGGACACAAAACTCGAAGGCCAAGTCGTTGATGCTTAGAGGAGCTCGACTGAAGTGTAATCTCTCAAGGGGAGTCTTTGTCAGTGGCTGGCTCTCCCACGCCCTAGCTGAGGGCCCTTGTGTCTAACGACGGAGCCTTTGGAATCTCAGTTGCTCTGACTCTGAAAAGAGCATTAGAATACCTTTCAGTTGCCTTCAGAGTCACTGTTAGGCTCTGGTAACAAAGTGTTTGCTCAAGCCTTTTTGCAAGTGCTGTGATACAAGTGCAAGTGATTAGGTATGCCAAAACTAAATTTGAAAAAGACATGTGTTGCCTTTTTCGGAAATTATTTTGCCACCCAAATTAGTTGCAATGAAGGGTTTTCACTAGGAACCCACTGTGACTTCTAGATCTGAATGTTGGGCTCATTTTATGACTAAGGTCTAATAAAGTGTTAATTATGGGACTGCCATGCTACAAAGGAAACAACAGCTTCTAGTTTCATTTCCTTGAAGCCCAGATGTCTATTTTAATGCACACACATGACCACATCTTTCTGTGCCTCCTGAGGGATGGCATGATAGAAAAGACGGTAAGGAAGAGAGCACACATTTCTTGACTTCTTGCTACTGGTCAGGCATCAGGCTAAGGGCTTGATACACATGATTCTCTTTCAGTCTCAAAGCAGCCCCGTGAGATACAAATAAGAAAACTGAGGCCCTGAGAGGTTAAGGAGCTTGAAGATGTGGCTTGGACAGCCTCATTCCAGAGCTGTCTGAAGGTCCTGTGTTTCTCCAAGCCCGGCATGCACGTCTATCTGCACTTAATATATGTGGGTTCCATTATGATGTCTTACTCTTAAGAACAGAGGAGAAATTGGCATGTCTCTTATACAAAAAGACATGAAGACAATTTTTGAAAGAAGAAATATACAAGGCCCAAAAGCACAGGGAAAATATTCAACTTACTATTAGTCATGTCAGATTCTTTAATCTGGAAGTCGGACTTCTATAAATTCTTCTTAAAGAAATGATCAGGCATGCGGTGAACCATTTACCAAAATAGCCTCTGCAGCCTGGCAAAGGAACTATATCATGTCCCATGTTGGATAAGAATTTGAAAATAAATCCTTCCCCTGACAGAGCCATGGCTGTTACTAAAATGCTTCTCACTGTGTGAAATAGATGGAGGGATGGGAAAATCAGCATTGGAAAAACACATGCCAAAATGTTGACAGTAGCTAAGCAATTTTTAAAATAAAATCATCATTTTACTCTTAGCTAGAGCTAATTTCTCCATGGCTAAGTAAAGGGATGAAGAGATATCAATTTACTAAATTAATCGAATATGATTATTTAAAAATTTGGAGGGTTGTGCTGGAGTTAAAAAACATCATTTTGGATTAAGCACCCAGGCTCTTTCCACCCTAAGACTGGGTCCTTTTCACCTCAGAAGCCGACCAAAATTTAGGGCCATGTCCAGTCAGCGTCTGTTTTTGTACATCCCATGAACTAAAAATGCTATTTTTATTTTTTAAATGATCAAAACATATCTAAGGAAAATTACTCTTCCACGGCACCTGGAAGGTGAATTCAAATTGAAATGCCCACAAATTGATTGTTTGTGCTCTTGTTTCTCTATTATCTGTAACTGCTTTTGCATCGATGGCCAACCCCATAAAGAGTAGAATATTTATTAGAAGTTATGTAGTAGTAAAATATTTCACTTAAAATATTAACTTGTCATTTATAGAAAAGTCTGCCAATCTGAGGTTATAGAGAACAAGACGATGGTGTTTAAGGTCACGTATGGTTAAATATCTTGGAGTCTTTGGTGATTGTTGAAATACATAATAGCTGATGACTTCCTGATTTGCAGAAGACTACTTTATATCAGTTTATTATTTTAGTCTGGAAACTAAGTCAGGTAGAAAGTAAATGAGTAAAAGTTCCTCTTTAAAAAAAAAAAAAACAACGAGGTATATCCTTGTACTCTTTTGTTGCTACACAATGGAACTTGGAAATCTATGGTATTTATACTTTCTAGAGAATAGATGATGATGAGAAATATTTTAAAATACACAAACAGGGGATAGGTAACCAGAAACCTGTTAGGGAAACTACTAGTGGAGGCTCAGCCTATAAACAAACAGCACTAAAGCAACTTCCCTTATTTGCGGTGCTTGGTTAGCCCCTGGAGAGGCAGTTGTACATAACACAGATCTAGTTCCCAAACAGTTCAGGGTCTTAGTGTCCCGCCTTCTGTAGCCGGAGGTCGGTGGACTTCAACTGGAGCATTTCCAACAGTTACTTCCCCACTCTTCTCAACCCAGGAAGCCGTTAGCTCTGGCTTGACCCAGCACAACCAGCTGTAGGATCCTCACTATGCATGAACACACACACACACACACACACACACACACACACACACCCCACACCCCCACACACACACACCCCAGCTTCTAAGGCTTCACTGAAATGCCTTGTTTCTCTAGAAATGCAGATTTCAACACCCTCTTTAAGCTCAGGCAACTTGGATCTTTTGTGTGCTCTGTGATCTTGAAAGTGACCTGGGGGAGAAACAGAGGAGTGAAGGGTGTCTCTGTCCTCCCACTGAGGAAAGTATCTACATCTAGTGCATATTAATAAGCACTTGTTGAACTTTTAATTTTTCTCAATTTCCTCCCACATTGTTATGATGAGGTTTTATCCTCGGTGATTTTGTTTTTTAAAAGCATTTTAATAAAAACACTACTTTGGAGGGGGACTCAAAGGATATATATAACATGAGAGTAGAAGTCCATTTCTTCTGGGTAAAGGCCCCGTTTACACCATTGCTCAGACAAAATTGCCTTTAAGGTTGCTTGTATCATCCATGCTTTCCTCTGCAAACACAAACGCACGTATGTATATTCATCATAAAGGGATCCCACACTTTATGCCATTTTGATGCTTTTCTTAAAAATCCACTTTATTCGTATTACTTAAGAGTAGATTCTGCACATCTTTTCATTTCAAAACTTACAGCTTTACTACTATTGGTGGTTTCCCATTTTTAACCATTCTTCCAAATTGATGGATTGTCATCCAGTTCTTCCCATTCTTAGTATTTCAGAGAGCTGAATCAAGCTAATACGATAGTTTTATCTGAATATATATAATATTTAGAATTACAAAAAGATGCACTAACTCTTTCCCCCTTCTATGAAATCCTTAAGCAGTTAATGTTTGGAGGCTTTGCTGAGACAATTTGAAACAACAGCAGCCCAAAGTTCTGGGGGGGCTATGAAGACCCTAGCTGAGGAGAGTCCCTGGCAGATAAGTTTTGAGGGGCTCCTGGTCAACCATCAGAGTACTAGATTAAGCACAACAGAAAGGCACCATTGAGCTTAGATAGCTCAGCCCCGCAGTCTGTAGATGAGCAAGTCAGGGTTTAAGACAATTCATTTGGTAGCTCTGTATAGAAAGACTGAATCCTAATCTGCCTTTTAGCGTGCAAGATGCTAACTCCTAGAATAAATAAATACGAGAAGTCAGACAAATCCTGGCATTGATCTAACTTGGCCCTAGACACAAACCACTCAACATCACTTCCTCATCTTTTGCCATTTAAGTTTCCAGTTATATACATCTCTTCCTTCTTCTCAGGTTACAATCATACATCTCTTACAAGCTCTCGAGGTTTTGAAGATAAAAATACTATTTGCAAAACATAAAGTTAGGAACATCTTGGTACATATTTCTTCCCATCGGTAATCCAAATCTCTACAACCATAAACATTCTGATGGTAATCTAATGTAGATCTAAAATCAAGAGAACTCAGTTTAGAATACAAGTTCCAGTCCTGCCATCAAAATTAGGCACCCAAGTGTATAGGTTTTTGCCACTTTGGGTTTTGTTTTTGTTTTTGTTTTTTCAGACAGGGTCTCACTATGTCTGAGGCCAGCCTGGACTTACTATGTAGCCCAGGCTTGAACTCACTATGTAGCCTTCTTTATGGCCTTGAACTTGTGATGATCCTCCTGCCTCAGCCTCCTGAGTGCTGGGATTACAGGCGTGTGCCGCCAGGTCCAGCAGTTTTTGCCACTTTGAAGAGTTGTTTAAACTTTCGTTTGAAGCATGAGCAAAGAGCATTACATCTAGGACTGACCTACCTCTTGTCCCACAATCTCTTATTTGTCTCACCATGTATTTTCTTCACATCAGAAAGAGTTCTACACACAAGAAATAGACACGCTTTCTGGTGTTGCAATAGTGAGGTATTTGGTTCCTACACCACCGTTCCCCTACTTAACCTAGCATAGTAACTTGCATGGAATAGATTCCTAGTGATATTTGTTGAATGGCTACATAAGCATACAATTCCTTATTATGAAGGTAAAGCTCACGGTGCCTTTAAGTTTAAAAATTCATAAACTTCCCTGATGCAGCACTGCTGGACATAGCATGCCATCCATAAGAAGTACAGCATCAGCAAAGTTCTTTTTCCCCCTTCAACTTGGTTCCATTCAAAGCATAAATAACTTTTTTAGTATTTGAAGATTTTTTCTTACAAAAACATCCAATTCCTCTCCTTCAAAAAACCCTAAATAGTACAAAATAGAAATGTTAGAGTGCTGAGAATCATATAATCCAAAATGAAATTAACCAAAATGCAGACCAATGACATTACACCAGTTCATGTGTTATAACTGCTTGAGGCAACTTGAAGATAATTGGTCAAAACTAGGTTTGAATATTGGCTTGAAATTGTCTCTCTGCGCTCTGCTTCTTCATCAGTAAAGTAAGAATGTTAATACAGCCTTTCAACTTCAGGGTGAGGGATCGGCGATGTAATATAAGCAATATACTTCCCTTAGCACCTGGCATCCAAGTATGGAATAAAAGGCAGCTATTATTTTAAAACACACACAAACACACAAATGATTGATGGCTGCTCAACGTGAATCCTGCATTTTCCATTTTAACAAATGAGGTGATTTACTGAGAGAATAGAAACACCTGTGCATACAAAATCACACATTCCCATTTCCGCCGTAATTACTTCACTAATTGAGCATCCAAATTTACCCAGTGTATTTGCATGAGTAATTAGCCATGATTCATCACCAAAGCCAGGCTTATGTCTTGTGGACTATGCTATTTTATAAATCAAATTACTGAAAGATGCACGTCTTTCTGCACTCATTGCCCAAAAAATAAGCAAAACAAAATAACACATATTATTTATATCACATGAAAAAACACATCTGGTTCAGTGCGAAATCTTAAATTTTAAGTTTTAAATTTTAAAATAACATTTAATGGAAGCTAACATAAGCCTGAAACACGTAGTTCCCAGTAGCTTGAAAGGAAAACTTGCCACATTTAAGAAACTTTCCATTGGAATAATGGAATATTTCACATTTCTAAACCATGCTCTCAAAAATATCTTTTATGTTTGGAAACCTCGGAAGTCTACTTTTGCTTTAACCAATTTGGAGAGGCTTTGTGGCCCAGTCCATTTTCCCCCCTAGCCGCTTGATCAGAGAGAGCCCAGCTTTCTCCCTGCGGTTAATCTTCCTTCTGGCTACAGTCTTGGAATGCAAACTGTGCCGGAATCTCCAAGTTCCAGGCTTCCAGTATGGCTGGAGGGAGAGCCTAGAGACATCTTTTCCACCAGATAGAATTACAAGGGCCAGGTGGCCTTGAGCTCAGAGGGTGTGGGCCAGGGGAAGCTTTATCTTGTATGTATCTGTTCCCAGGTGAGACAAATGTGCTCTGTACTTTCACTGGGGTTTCAGGTTCAAAGGGACAGCACTTCTGGGCAAAGTGTGATAGGGAGTCTTTCTGCAGCTTCACCTCCCAATTTCTTCCTTCCCTTCCAGTGATACCATCTCCTATCTTCCGGGCATTTTCCCCATTCCAACCCTTCTCTTAGAGGCTCCAGGCCCTCCCAGCCCTCCTTGTCCCCTTGACAAAACTTGATCTTCAGGAGTGAACCTTACTAGTTATGATTTTTAATGTGAGACTCCTATGGGATGTTTAAAACAGTTCAAAGCTTTGGTTTCCTCAGCAAATATCTCTCTTGCACTCACTAAATAGCAGTCATCCTTATGAGGAGGATATGGAAAGACAAAACATGGTTTCTGGGCATGCATACAAAATCACAAACCAAAGGGAGAGATAAAAGTGCTTTAAAGTAGAACAGCTAACAGCTAACGGTGCAAGCTTTGTGTGAATGAACCTTCGAATTGGGAGGAGTAAATCACATTGAAATCAGCATCATAGGGTTGGGGATTTAACTCAAGAGGTAGAGCACTTGCCTAGCAAAGGAAAGGCCCTGAGTTGGATCCCCAGCACCCTTCCCCAAAATAGTAAGAAATCAGCATCATGTACAATTTCACATAATCCTTGGTAGACTTGGGCTGAACTTTCTTGGAGTTAATTCCATGCACGAGGTTAATACAGTACACCCTAAGATTTTATCCAGACCAGAGGTCTGCAGATGATGACTGTAGGCTACAATCTGTTCCACCACCTGTTTTTGTACAGTCTGTATTATGGTTTGCGTCTAGATGTCCCCTCAAAGCCTCATGCAGTCACAGGTGGGGCTTTTTCAGAGGTGGCTGGATCTAGAATGTGTGATGCTGGGATTAAGGGTGTGTGATTACTAAATCAGTCCACTGATTGATTTGGCACTACCCTAATTCTGGCAGCCTGGTTAATATATAAGCAGCAGAAAAAAGCTGCTTAGGTCTCTTGCTTGCCTTGCTGCCTTCTGCCTGTCTGCCGTGCCGTCCTGCCTTGGAGACAGCCAATTGTGGACTGAAACCTCTACAAACTGTGAGCTAAATAAACCTTTCCTCCCTTAACTTTGGGTGTCAGGTATTTTGTCTCAGCAATGAGAGAAAAGTAACTAAGACAGCCCGTGAGCTAAGAATAGGTTTTATAATTCTAATAAATCACATTCTAAATGATTTTTCGAAGTACCTGAATAGTATCCTCAATTTTACCTAAAATATACCTTTACATAAGAAGTTTGCTGACTCCTGGTCTGGAGCAATGTTGTCTTTCTGAATGATGAAAATGTTCTGTATCTGTACCCTCAAGTACTTTGGCGACTATCTTAGTGTGGCTTTTGAGCGCTTTCCAGTACAGTTAGTGTGACTAAGAGACTGAATTTTAATTTGCTTACAATTAAATTGCCACATGTGATTGGTGGCTACTCCAGTTGTAGACAGTTTAAGTCTAAAGATTCTGTGTTCCATTTCCCTCCGTGTTCCATGCTTTCTCTCTGTTCTTCCATGCTCTTTCCCAATTTAATCAACTACCCTAAGGCTATATGAGTCAAGGGGAAGGCAACACTTTTAATCAGATTTTTACCCTGGACTAGTTTTTATTCTCTGCCAGAAAATGCTTAATGGAAAATGCTTGAAAAATGCATGTGACAATACACTTATTTCCTATAAGGCTTTGACTATCCCTTCCATTGCCTTAGTGTGAGGAAGAGTTGTTGGCTTTTTCAACTCAACCAGGCCCCAAATGAATGAAATCTTAATCAAGTTAGAGTTCAGGGCTGCAGGCAGACAAAATCTCTCTTCACAAATCTGTATTTCCTTCCAGCCCTGCTTGAAGACTGGCTAGCTTCGCCCCTAGTTCATTTCTCTCATAAGACCGCTAAAAACCAGTAAGAAACCACCAACACACATTATCAATA
This sequence comes from Hystrix cristata, assembly GCA_004026905.1. Taxonomy (NCBI): domain Eukaryota; kingdom Metazoa; phylum Chordata; class Mammalia; order Rodentia; family Hystricidae; genus Hystrix; species Hystrix cristata. Next base: position 21,218 of record PVJO010014082.1, read on the forward strand.
TGAATATTGCCAAACCATTTCCCTTAAGCCTAAAGTCATAGTTAGAATGTGTTCTGCTTCCAAGACAGAGGTGACAGGTGACAGTTTTATCAAATGTCTTGCCAAAGCCTAACATGGGCCCCCAGCTTTCCAGTCTCTGTTATCTGAGTCTTTCGTGCCCATAGCCCAATGAAATTAATATAACCTAAGTGCTTTCATGGATAGCAACTTACCTCCAAATTCTATGGTTAAAATTAAGTTTGCATTTGTATAATGAACATTCAATTAACACTGGCTTAGCATAAAAATTTTCTGACTTCTCATAAACTCCTTGAAGTCAGTAATTCAGAACCATTATTTCTGCTGAGATGTATGAGGTCATACAAGGAAGGATCTGGATGTTCTGAATCCCCCACCTTTTTGCTCCACCATGACGGGTACATTTCCCTCATTTCACCATTCAGGATAGCTGTCTTCTGTATCTGTGTTAGAAGAAGTCACATAAAAGTACAAGGTAAGAAGTGGACTAGTGGACTAGCCCCTGCATTTGATCCCCAGCACTCCCCCAAAAAGGTGGGGGGACTAGCTCCAGTGTTTATTAAGGACATGTCCGAGAAATTGCATGCCTCACTTTCTCTCAAATCGCATTGGCTACGTGGCCAATCCTTCATCACATGGCCATCTTCAGCTGCAGGGGGTTTGGGAAATATAATCATTTTTCAAAGTGGTGTATGTCCATCCAAAAATGGAAATCTTGTCCCTATGACGTGAGGGAAAGGGGAACAAGATACCAGGAGATGTATAGCAATCTCTGGACTCTGATGATAATGAAAAGATCTAATTAAAATTAGCAGAAACTACCTCATAAAATAAGAACAACATAAATTTAAGCTACACATAATGTAATCATCGGCATCTTGTCTGGAAAGAACTAATGGATTTCTACATTGTATTTTAGATCTCTGTATTGTTTTCTCCCTTCCAACAGATTTTGAGCTCCTATGGGCACAGACAATGGGTCTCCTGTCCCTAGTAGATATCCAATTCATATTTGTCAATGAAAAAAATGCATGTGAGTCGGTGGAATTTTGATATTTATTATCAGTTCTCTCTCACCAGATACTTGGTACAATTCCTAGCCAACGTGTTAGTGGAGCATTGTCTGGTTCAGGCCTAGTGTCTTGGTCTTGGGTGTCGGGGTTGGTAGTAGAGGCTGGGTCCTTGGTATGTCCCATTTGTTTTTATGGTGTGTGCCATTCTCTTGTGGGACATCTCTGAGACATAGAGAGTACACGGGTAGTGAACTCCCAAGCCAGGACTTGGACCCAGTTCTTCTAACCCTTAGCCTAGTGTTCATTCCACAGCCTCAGGTGTAGTCAGTGCAGGAGAGGAGAGAAGGGAGGGAGTACTTCCTCCTGCTTTGATCCTAGAAGGCTTCTTGTAGAAAGGACAGAAGGGACCCTTCCTGAGTCTGAGAGGAGAGCCTGAAAGAAACATTTTTTAAATACTTTGTTTTACTTCACTATTAATTTGTGCATGAATTCGTTGTTTTGTTCATGTTTTTGGCAAATGATGCAGTACTAATTACGTGCCAGGGACTTTTTACCTGAGAACACACAAAACCCAGCTCTATTGGAGCATGCGTTCTCCTACAGAGTAGACAGTAAATGAATAAGGATATACAACAGCAAGTTAATGTTTGATTGTGCTAAGTGCTCTGAAAGCAAAGCAGTCTGTTACAGAACAGATATACCTTTCTCTACCTCAGTTGACTCATCTATAAAATGCAAATAGAGAGGGCTGCAATTCCAAAATCCCAAATATGAAAGCTTTGCTCTTACTCGATGGCTATATAACATGATCTGATGCATTTGGAGGAGAATCTTTATCTAAACTAAAGATCTAGTGATTCTTCTTCTTTTTTTTTTTTTAAATCCCACTCAGAGTGGAAAATCCTGTGTACCACTGCAGAAATCTGTGTGTTCAATTAGGGCTTGCAGCCCAGGCCCAAGTAGGTATTATATAATACAAGGTACGTGCATCATGTTACTCTCTGAAATCTGAAATGTTTTGATTTTAGATATTAGATAAGGGGTTAAAGACCTGTAGTACTTCCTCATGTGACTATTGTGAAGATTAAATTAGTGAAAATATATAAAGCACTTAAAGTAATACCTGGCATATGGTAAGAGTAATTTAAGTTAACTACTATTGTTATGGCTATCATTCTTTTTTTTTTTTTTTTTTTTGGTGCTGGGGAATAGGACTCGGAGTCTTGTGCTTGTGAGGCAAGCACTCTAACCACTGAGTTAAATCCCCAGCTTATCATTATTTTGAAATGGGATGGTGTTTAGACTAGTTGGTCATGAAAGCCCTCTCTGAAGATGTGTCATTTGGGCACACACTAAAAGGTGGCAATGACTTGGCCATGGGCAGAAGAGGAGAAAGATAATTTCAGGAAGAGGAAACACCAAGTGCCAAGACTAAGGTGGTTAGAAGCTTGGCTCAAATGCAGAACAGAAAACAGGCCAGATGGAGCTATGTGGTTAAAGAGAGGAATGATGGTTCAAGGTCAGAGAGGTAGACTGGAGTCAGAACATGCACAGTATAAGCAACAGGAAAGACTGCATTTCACTCAAAGTGTAATAGATCAATGTAATTGATCTGATTCATGTTTGTAGAGAATGTTCAGATCCTGATTGACGAATGAGTTGTACAGAAGAAAGTGAAGCAGGGAGATCAGTTTGGAGGCCATTGCAGTAGTCCAGGTGAGAGCAAATGACTAATTGGAATAGGGAGGTGGCAGTAGACTGGGAGAAAAGTAGACGCCTGCAAGGCACAGTTTAGAAATAAGAGGAAAAGTGGTTTTCTAATAAAGTTTGTATTTGAATTTATGATATGTCATTGTGTAAAGGCTGATGATGTCACAGTCATTGTCTCAGCTGTGTGAAGCCCAGTGGCACACTGTACTCAAATTACAGGCTTATAAGAGCAGTTCTCTTGTTCGCCTCCCCATTTGAACAAGTTCTTCTTACTTCTAATTATCTCTCCCCTTTTCTGCCCCTTCAGGGAAATGGTATTGAAAGAAAAAAAATGAAATAAAAAAATGGAAATAAATCTTTTGTAAATGTGGAGGGGAAGAAGGACTGGAGGAAGAAAAGCAGACCCCCCCAAAAAAGAATTAAGATGTGCTGTGTACATGTATGTGTTCCCCATGACCAAAGTAATCATTATGTACTGCAAACATGTACTAATAAAGAATAAAAGATGAAAAAAGAGGGAGGAAAAGAAAGAGCAGTTCTGTGCATCTCTCCTCAGCTCTGCATTCAGTGACAGCACACTGGTAGCTTGAAATTGGCCATGGTAGGAATATTTATGCTATGGAATTTGACAAATGCTACAGTTCAGGAGTTAACCCATAAAGGAGTTTGGTTGGGGGTGCGGGGTGGAGAGGGAAGCCAGCCAGCTGTTAAACATTTGCCACCATGTCACTGGTTAAGGCATCACTTTATTTTGCTATAACCAAACTTCCTTAGAGTCTCCACTTTCCTCAGTCCACAAAATACTTAACTACCCTAGAAATCTCAGTTTGATGATTCCTGCCTCAATCACTTCATGTTTTTATATCATTTAATTCAAGGATACTCCCATTTCTGTCTAGGGCCTCATTAGATTCATAGGAATGGGATGAGAAGAGAGCACCGGCTTCATGGTGGTCCTTTATCCATGTTGCCCCCTCTGGAATGCAGCTCACCTCCTTGGTCTGCAGTATCACTCTTAGCAGCATTACCTGCTGCCTTTGGACAGTGAGCTGCATGCACCCATCGCGTCTTCTGAAAGAAATATAGCTAAGGTTACATTACAGGGTCTGGAATCTTATTACCAGGGCCCATACAAAGGACTCACTCTGCTTTGCTCCTTTCTCTCTTCTAAAGCCCTTAGTCCTTTCTTGACTCAATCTCTCCCTATGGACTGAGTAGTAAACATTTTCCCTGAATCTCAGAGTAATACTGATGCTTTAGGGAGACGTGCCATATTTACCCAAGGGTTTCTTGTACCCTCGGCTACCTATTGCCATATTTGAGTGCCCCAGTTAGAGTAATATAGCTTTGAGGGATAACTAGAATTCTGGTGGGTGAAGATGGTAGGAAAGAGTATTCCAAGTGGAGAGACTTATAAATTGGGGACCTTGGGTTTAACATTTTAAAAGCTGGTAGAAGAATTGTGTCAGATAAACTCCCCCAAACAGACAGGAACAGATTATGGAAGATTTCAGATCTCATGATAAAAAGGCTGAGCCCATACTGCAAACAAGAAAACAAAAAGGAAGTTGTTATAGAGACGTCACAGCAAGAGAATGATTAATGTTTGGGAAACTTGATGGATAATATGGGTTGGAAGAGTGCCAGCCTAGACACGAGGCTTTAGACTAGAGCAAGGGCAGAGTAATCACAGCAGGTACTGTATTAGCTGATATGGGAAAGCAAGAGGATGTTGGGAAGGACAGTGAAGGAGGTCAGCTGGACTCAGTGGTCTTAATGTGACAGGGAGGAAAAGCCAGGGTAGAGGAAGAGGAAAAAAAGACAGTTTCGTGTCCTTAACTTCAACAAACTTTAGGCATGTAAGGGTGGATGAAAAAGCCCTTTGAGATCCTTCTGAGCTATCTTGCATTGGAGAAAAAGAAAGCTGGGGGAAATTTTATTTACCTCCTGTTAGAGGAACTAAGGTAAGTAGACATTTGGTCTTTTAGTCATCGACATGATTGGTAGTTTCCATCAATTGGGAGGACAAAATCATTAATCGAACTAGAAGCTTATTGTAGAAACACAGGTTGGGTCTGTCTTTCCACGTATAAGTACTGGTAAAATGAAAACCAGTGATATGAAGTAAAATATTGATAGAAGCCCTGAAACATGACAGCAAGCCTACAGAGAAACCACACTCCAAGGCAGGGACAGTCGAATGTAATATGGTGAGTAGCAAAGCTCTTTGGCATTTCTCATATTCTCTTTAAAGGCCTTTCTTTCCAGGGTTCCACTGTCTCTCATGCTAAACTTTGATGCCCAAGAATCACCTGTCTGGGTATGTCCCTGTATGTTCCATTTTGCCTCTTGGTTTATGTATAGAGTCTTGGCATAATTATTAACAGCTGATCTCGCACTCCTGTAAAGACCCCACTTGATTGACTGTATGGTTAGAGGTCACTCAGTCTTCCACGTCTGCTACTATCATCTCCTCTCCAAATTTATGCAATAGAAACCCAATGTGTAGGGAAAACATACATCTACAAATCATCTTGGAGATGATTTCTGAGATGATTTACAAAAACGATCCAAGAGGAAAACTAGTTTATAGAATGACAGTGCCAAGATGGCAGGAGTGCATGCTTGATGATCAAGGGCCATTTGTTAAGTGGATGGCCTTGGGAAATTAAGCCGTGTCTTAATTTGCAATACAGGGATCATGGCTCTCATATTTTCCCACTGAGAATATTATGAGGCTTGAATACTATAAGAGACACCAATGATATGTACCAGGGCAGGCTCAGCAAGTGAACATGAATTACTAAACTCAGTGCGTTATTCTTCCCAAGTGTACTTGTGTGTATAAACATTCCCTGACCCTTCGAATTTCAGACTTTGGCAGCTAATCAATGGCTTTTCCTTGGTAGCATGCTATGTAACGGGAAGTAGGAAAATGCTGCTTCTACACCTCAAAAGCTATTTTGCTAGAAGGCTAAGGTGCTAAAAGTAAATATATATCTAAGCGAATGAAAAGCTCAGTAACTGACAAATAAAATCACAGGTTGGGAGGTGCTGTTTAGACCCTTATGAACAAGACCTGAGTTGTTTTCTTTTACAATATAGCCAAAGAGGGACAGCAAATGGAACTTTTGAATTCTGAGTTTTAGTATATTTTAGAACAATAATTTAGTCTTTCTTGTGTTTTTCAGGGGCTTCCAACATGGACATTGAAGAGGCAATTTCTTATCCTTTTAAACATGACCCTAATTTCCAGACTCCTTGGGGCTAGATGGTTTCCCAAAACCCTGCCTTGTAATGTCAGTCTGGATACAGACACCCATGTAATTGTGGACTGCACAGACAAGCACTTGACGAAAATTCCTGAAGGTATTCCCACCAATGCCACCAACCTCACCCTCACCATTAACCACATTCCAAACATCTCCCCAGACTCCTTCCACAGGCTGGACCATCTGGTAGAGGTCGATTTCAGGTGCAACTGTATACCTATTCGAATGGGACCCAAAAACAATGTGTGTACCAAGAGGCTGCAGATTAAACCTGGAAGCTTTAGTAGACTCACTTACTTAAAATCCCTTTACCTAGATGGAAACCAGCTTTTAGAGATACCTCAGGACCTTCCACCCAACTTACAGCTTCTGAGTCTTGAGGCCAACAATATCTTTTTCATCATGAAGGAGAATCTAACAGAGCTGCTCAACATAGAAATGCTCTACCTGGGCCAAAACTGTTATTATCGCAATCCTTGCAATGTTTCCTATTCAATTGAAAAAGATGCCTTCCTGAACCTGAGAAATTTAAAAGTGCTCTCGCTGAAAGATAACAACATCACAGCTGTCCCCACTCTTTTGCCATCTAATTTAACAGAACTCTATCTTTACAATAACATCATCACGAATATCCAAGAAGATGATTTTAATAACCTCAACCAATTGCAACTTCTCGACCTAAGTGGAAATTGCCCTCGTTGTTATAATGTCCCATTTCCTTGCACACCCTGTGAAAATAACGCCCCTCTCCAGATCCATGTGAATGCTTTTGACGCACTGACAGAATTACGAGTACTACGTCTGCGCAGTAACTCTCTTCAGCATGTGCCCCCAGGGTGGTTTAAAACCATGAAGAAACTTAAAGAACTAGATCTTGCCCAAAACTACTTGGCCAAAGAAATCGGGGATGCCAAATTTTTGCATTTTCTCCCCAACCTCATCCAACTGGATCTGTCTTTCAATTATGAACTTCAGGTCTATCATGCATTCATAAATCTATCACAGTCATTTTCTTCACTGAAAAACCTGCAAATTTTGAGGATTAAAGGGTATGTCTTTAAAGAGCTGAGAAGCTTTAATCTTTCTCCCCTACACGATCTGCACAATCTTGAAATTCTTGATCTAGGCACTAACTTCATAAAAATTGCTAACCTCAGCATATTTAAACAATTTCAAAACTTGAAGTTCATAGACCTTTCAATGAATAAAATATCGCCTTCAGGAGATTCCAGTGAAACTGGCTTCTGCTCTAACTCCAGAACTTCTGTAGATAGTCCCGGGCCCCAGGTCCTCGAGACATTACATTACTTCAGATATGATGAGTACGCAAGGAGTTGCAGGTTCAAAGGCAAAGAGACTCCTCTCTTGGCTTATAATGAAGATTGCTACAAGTACAAGCGGACCTTGGACCTGAGTAGAAATAATATATTTTTTGTCAAGCCCTCCGATTTTCAGCACCTTTCTTTCCTCAGATGCCTCAACTTGTCAGGAAATACCATTGGCCAAACTCTCAATGGCAGTGAATTCCAGTACTTAGAACAGCTGAAATACTTAGACTTCTCTAATAATCGTCTTGATTTACTCCATTCGACAGCATTTGAGGAGCTTCGCGAACTGGAAGTTCTGGATTTAAGTAGCAACAGCCATTATTTTCAATCAGAAGGAATTACTCACATGCTCAACTTTACCAAGAACCTAAAGTTTCTGACGAAACTGATGATGAATGACAATGACATCTCTACCTCCACCAGCAGGACCATGGAGAGTGAATCTCTTATAACTCTGGAATTCAGAGGCAATCACTTAGATATTTTATGGCGAGATGGTGATAACAGATATTTAAAATTCTTCAAGAATCTGCTCAAATTAGAGGAATTAGACATCTCTAGAAATTCTCTGACTTTCTTGCCTCCTGATATTTTTGAAGGTATGCCTCCAAACCTAAGGACCCTCTCTTTGGCCAAAAATGGGCTCAGATCTTTCAACTGGGGAAAACTCCAGTTTCTGAAGAATCTGGAAAATCTAGACCTCAGCCACAACCAACTGACAACTGTCCCTGAGCGATTATCCAACTGTTCCAGAAGCCTGAAGAAACTGATTCTTATGAAGAATCAAATCAAGCATCTGACAAAGCATTTTCTAGAAGATGCTTTCCAGTTGCGATATCTTGACCTCAGTTCAAATAAAATCCAGATTATCCAAAAAACTAGCTTCCCACAAAATGTCCTCAACAATCTGGATATGTTGCTTCTGCACCGCAATCATTTTCTGTGCAACTGTGATGCTGTGTGGTTTGTCTGGTGGGTTAATCACACAGAGGTGACTATTCCTTACCTGGCCACGGAAGTGACTTGTGTGGGGCCAGGCGCACACAAAGGCCAGAGCGTCGTCTCCCTGGATCTGTATACGTGTGAGTTAGATCTGACTAACCTGATTCTATTCTCACTTTCCGTATCTGTAGCTCTATTTCTGATGGTGGTTATGACAGCAAGTCACCTATATTTCTGGGATGTGTGGTATATTTACCATTTCTGTAAGGCCAAGATAATGGGGTATCAGCGTCTGCGATCAGCAGAATGTTGCTATGATGCTTTTATTGTGTATGACACTAAAGACCCAGCCGTGACAGAGTGGGTTTTGGATGAGTTGGTGGACAGATTGGAAGACCCAAGAGAGAAACATTTTAATCTGTGTCTGGAAGAAAGAGACTGGTTACCAGGGCAGCCAATTCTGGAAAACCTTTCGCAGAGCATACAGCTTAGCAAAAAGACAGTGTTTGTGATGACAGAAAAGTATGCAAAGACTGAGAATTTTAAGATAGCATTTTACTTATCCCATCAGAGGCTCATGGATGAAAAAGTAGATGTGATTATCTTGATATTTCTTGAAAAGCCCCTTAAGAAGTCCAAGTTTCTTCAGCTCCGGAAAAGGCTCTGTGGGAGTTCTGTCCTTGAGTGGCCCACAAATCCACAGGCTCACCCATACTTCTGGCAGTGTCTGAAAAATGCTCTGGCCATGGACAATCATGTGGCCTATAGTCAGATGTTTAAGGAAACAGTCTAGTTCTTCTTTCGGAAATGTGACCACTTAGCCTATCCAGGGGATGCCTGTCTGCCTGAATTTTCTCAGAAATATTTCACTGAAAGAGGCTTTTGAAATTCTCCAAGAGCTGGGATCACCCATATCAGAGGGGAGTCACCGATGTATGGCAAAGGAGTTAGAAAGATGCTATTTATATAGTGCATTGAGTTTGCGTTCTTATTTTTTGTCTCCTTTTGCATGTGAGTCTCTCCACTCAGCTCTTGTATAAAATACTGTGGGAAGAAGGGTGGCAAGGAGAGAACTCCAGACTCTGCTTCACTCGCGACTGTGATTATCAACTGTATACATAGCCATGACATTGAGAAGAACCACACCTTTACCCTTAAGAAGTACTGACATGTTCCAAAATAGAGTGAAATATGCTCAAGCTCTGTCTGTGTCATACAAAATGGTACCAGAGTTGGTGTAGTGAAATAAAAACCCAGTTAACTCCTCAACAAGTTGGTTCAGCATCATCTGGTGCCTTCTTCCGTGCAGACCAAGTGTTGGCTCTTTTCCCTTGTGCCTGCTGATGGGCTCCATAGGGAAACAGGGAAATGCCTTTACCATCATCAATGGACACAGTCTACCTACAAATGGAAAAAAATTAAATTATTTGCCTTTCTGCAAAATGATGCTCATGATGGTTTACTTGCTGAAATATTTTTATCTGCACTGCAAAACACTATATCCAAGTGACACAGCCACATTCAATGATTTTTGAAATTATTTTGTTAACTAATTCAATATATGTGTAAATACCTGCAACTTTGATACACCAACATTAGATGGTTTTGCTAGTAAATACAAAAGAGGATGGAAAAAGCATGTATTTATTTAGAGCTATCAGGAAGCCAATTACACAGATGACAATCACACAAATTCCTTTCTTTTTTGAGGAGAAAAAACAGAGGTTGACAGACCTTCACATCGAGAAAACATCAGTTTTGAACTTCGACCTTCATATTCAAAGACAACAGAAAGAATTAAGATATTATTAAGAAAAACTGGGTATAAATTCATATGAGTTTAAAGTCTGTAACCTCACCAATTTGCTTTATTTTATGAAAAACTATCAACAAATTTATCTGTGCCATTTTGAAAATGGTGTGTATAGGTCCAAGTCCTGGAGCATTAGCTTGGAGAAATTGTATTTTCCTCATGTGGAAATTGCAAAAATTTTAAGTGTAGCTGTGAATACAGAGTATATGAATTTTCCAAAGGATATTTAATCAATTTATAGGGGTCATACATTCCTAAATTAAGCTCTGGATGGCTGAGGATTTAGCTCAGTGGTTAGAGTGCTTGTCTAGCAAGCACAAGGCCCTGCGTTCAATCCCGGGCACACACACAAAAACATTTTAGCTCTGGAATGATAGAGAGGTAATTATGTTGCTTGAGTCAACTATTTTATAACTTCTGTTAGCTTTGTTGTGCTTAATAGACTTCTTTCTTCCTAGGTGAAAACATAAAACATTGACTCTTGGCCATTATCAAGTTTCTTCCATTAAAACACATAAATGTATAAAGTTTCAAAGTTTTGGTGATTAATAAACAATAAATCACTTAACGGCAACTTAAACATTTTCTGAAGTGGATTAAAAGGAAGGGAAACTAAAAATAATGCAACTCAAAAACCACAGCACATTTCGACACGACGTTAAGTACAGTGGTTTGATGTAGGAAAACAAGCAAGAGCACATCAGCAGATGGTCTTTGTCTAATTCCTTTCTGATCTTGCCCAGTCACTCACTTAACTGTCTGAAGGCACACCCAGCAGAGTTTGGTAGGAATGGGGCTGTCCATAGATGACTCAGATCCAAAGCCTCTACCTCAGTCTGCCAGGAGAACATGGCCCAGGTGCCCCATACAGCTCTGAATACGAGGCTTCTCCGCTGACCCACCTCTGGTCAACTCTGCTCCCAAAGGGACCCACCGATTCTCTGTAAACCCTGCTCTGTCATCAACATTTGGCTCCCAGCCTGTTTCAACCCTGAGCCTGGCAAGGATGCGTCCTTCTTCCTAGATAGATCCTACACCTGAGCAAGACTTGGGTATTTTTAGGATCCAAGCCAAGGGACACCTTGGGCAAGGCACATGTCACATTTGAGAAAAGGGCAAAACAAGTACCTGCAGTTTGGAGAGGAGAGAAAAGATGGGTGTGATTGTAGCCCCAATTCCTGAGGTGGGTTCCCTGAGCCCCAGCATCCTCTCTATTGGCAGTGTTGTCTGCCCACACGCTCTCTTAAACGTCGTCAGGACATACAGAGCAGAAGGGGATGCAGAGATCTCAGAACTTAGGCGACTTTTGCCATCTCCAAGGATGCTGTGATGAGGGGAGCAAGGAAAGAACACACACTCTTCTTTCTGATGAAGCCTTTTCCTTCTTCTAAAACACATTTTTTCTTTACTTCCTCCTTCTCGTCCTAGCCTGGGTGAATAAGAGAACCAGAGTGCACATCCTGCTAGCTATTTATGACCCACTTTTTAAATAGGGGTGGAGTTGAGGTTGGAGTTTTTTCTCTGTCTCTTCTGCACATGCTCAGTGAGCTGGGAACACTGGTTATGGGGAAGACTGGTTAGACACACTGTGGGAACTCACCCCTCCTCAGAGGTTTTGGGTTCCAGAACCCAGGAGCAGTTAGCTACAAGACACACTGCCAGCTGCAAATAGTGGAAGGCGGAACCCTTAACCCTAAGGAACACCAGGAACTTATTTGCAGCATCTGAGGCACAAACAGAGAGCAAAGTGGGAGGGAAACAAGCAAAGGAAATAATTGAGGGGACTGAAAAGGGGGACATACTTTGAGAACACCAAGCAGAAAATTAATCCAGTTCATCAAGTTCGTACAACGAGGAGAACATGAAACCAACCTACTAACCAACCAACTCGGATGAGGGGAAGGGTAAAAAGGAGAAAAAGTCCCCAACTCACAGTGGGATTGTACAGAAAGAGCCTTGGTAACACTGAGGCCATCCACGCTGGTGGGAATGGAATGCAATGGGGAAGTTTCATGCCACTTTAGGTTTTCTTTCTTTGCCACTCTTCTTCTTTTGCTTCCCCTTCCCTCTCTATTTCTTTTTGACTCTGCACACCCATGGAAAGCCTCACATCACGAACAAAAATGAAGAGAAGGCAGCAGACCTGCAAGTGGATCCTTCTCTTGAGACAGGTGGTTATGCAAGTACTTTTGGTTTAAAACCTATCTCTGCCTCACACACAAAGAGTAAATCCCCACGTGCTCCAGGGAGCATGACCATCTGTAATTGGCTCTGTGAAAACGTCTCTGGGTGACACTGGCTGGACTCTCTGCCACGTTTGAATTCGTATTCTTTCTACTTCTTTCAACTTTCAAACACAGGACTCAAGAAACTGGATACAACCTGATGCTCTGCCTTGAACATTTCCCTCAATACCCGGTTGTAATTCATTTCTAACATGTTTGTTATGGGGTTTCTGTGATTTCATTTCTTCCTAGGTTTATCCTGGCCCCTTCCTCATAACTTATATTAATTCAATGTTTTGAAAAATCACAGACTTAAAATGACTAAGGAAGTTTGAGTCACAGCAGACTGCCACAAGCCCTTGTGGGAAACAGTCTGGAAGGATTTGGAGGGAAAGAGGAAGTCCCGGTGGCCGTGGCAGTTTTCAGATATCTCCGGAGCTCACCCATGGTGCGGGGGGAGGCAGTTGCTTCCACAGACAGAAATGTTTTTCTAGCTGGTAACAGGGCCTAAGGGGACAGAGAAGGCCAACTAGGATGTCATCATGCTCTTCTACAATACACAGGACTGCTTGCCTTATCACTGGCTGGGGAGATGCAATGGGATGTAAATTCCAGGAACTTTTGTAACAGCGAATTGCATGAGTTGATATCTTGAGCAAAAGTTTGTAGTAATATCCACATGAATCTATGTGTGGCTCGTCCAGTGGGACTGCAGTGCTAAGAAGATTGCTCGAGCTGTTTGGGGAGTTAGGTCTTGACTACTGTCAAGCAGATGGTGAGCAACATTCCTGGGCAAGGTCCTAATGGAGGTCCTCCATGCAGGACTTACCACCGTGCAGGACTTACTTACTTATTGAATGTTTTATTTATTGTGACATGCAATAAATAAAACAGTTTCCAGCTCCCATCTCTCACTTTTAGGCCTGCAGTTGACACAATGCAATTGCTTTTGGATTGTCATCCTACCTGAAATCCCTACTTAATTTATAGCCTGCCTGGGATTGTTTTAACACATTACTTGTGTCCATTAACACAACACGATGCGATAATTTGTGAGATGATCAGCTCTCCAGAGAAGGCAACAGAAAGCATGTTCTGAATAGAGAGGATGCATTTAAAATAGTCTCAACCTTGGTTCCTACTCATGAGGGAGGGCCCACAAAGGGAATGAGAGACAAGGAGAAAGTGACGAGGATTTTAGGAAGAGGAATGTGAAATAAAGTCCTGGGTACCTCAACTATATCACTGAGTGGGGACTGAAGCGGAAAGAGGGAAGGAAGTCACATTTATTAAGCAGCAAATGGAAATTAAAGCCTTCCTTGATTCCATTAACTCCTCACATCACATCCACAAGACTGATATTACTAGCTTCATCCTCGGGATAATGGGTTAACTCGGAGATGAAGGTGGGATTAGGGAGGTTAAGTCAACTGCACCAAAGTCACAGAGGAAGTAGTTGGCCCCACTCCAACACAGATAGAGCCCTGTCCGACTGGTCTAATCGGTTCTCTAACGTCACAGGGGATTGGAGTCACTTAAGAAGCTTGGAAACCACGTGGCTTCCAAGCTCCACACCAGAGATTCCGATCTCGGAGCCAGAAATAGGCATTTCTGAAGCCAGCCTAGGGACTTCAGAAGGAGCTCACCTGCAGAGAAGTTTGGGAAGCACTACAGCTTCCTTTGGAATGCCAGGGACTTTTAACACAGAAGAGAGTTCAGCAACAAATCTTGAGCACCCAAGGTGGCTAAACTGCTCCTTCTCCTTCTGTGTATAAACCTTGGTGGTCTTAGCCCACTGCCAGGGAGTAGGGCTGCACTTCAACTACAATGCTCCCCACTGGGCACTCTTATTTGGGGGCCAAGGTAGGTCATTTACTTGTATATAACACTGGCAATTCTATGCAGGGTTAAAATGTGAAGGCAATTTGAACAAGAACACTGGGACAGATTTAGTTATACACGAGGGCAGATGGCTAACTGGATCTCAGTCCCGAAAGTCCTGATAAATGGAGCTGCTACCTGTACTTATGGAGTGAAAAGATATCTTTATCACCATTTTCCTGGTACAGTATGTTACTGAATAAGTAGACAGCAACTATGGTTCTATGTGTGTCACAGAGTGCCATCTAGTGGACTGTTAGGTCCTTCGTGAGTGCTGTTGATCCTCTGAAATCCTAAACTAGGTCTCTAAATTAGGATGTGGGAAGAAGCTACTATATAGGAACAGATAAAATCACCTTTTTAAAAGTATTGTTTGCAGTTGTTTCTATCACGCCCAGTGTATTAGTACATCCATAAAACTGGGTGTGTATTAAAAGTTGTTTACTGGTGTGAGGGCAATGTAAAACCAAGTTGAAGACTACAGACTATCAAATCTGCTTCTGTCATTTATTTCCCTTCCTTTTGCTTGGTGTCTCAAGATGGGGGCTGGTCATGTATCTCCCTTTGTGTGTGTGTACGGGGATAGATGAGTAACCTCGAGTTAACGAGATGGGTGGTCCTCTTTTACACAAAATACTTACACTTTTCCCATAGAGTGTGACTCCTAATACTAAACCATGTTTAAGTATCAGCAGAAACCCCCTTTGTCTCTCCCTCTCACTCACTCACTCTGAGTGCTCGCTCTTTCTCTCTTTCATATTTCTGAACAATCTAACCTTTAACTCTCTTCCCCTGCCATGTCTTCCCCCCAGTCCAGAAATGGTATCTTGATGCTCACCCTGCTGAAATTTGATAGCTTAAGGGATGGCAGTCTTTTTCGTCCTGCTTGGCAGTCAGTTCATGAGAACTGTTGCTGAATAGGTTTGATGCTGGGATGTTTCAGGATTGCTTCCTGCAAAGTCAATCAAGTCAGAGACCATGGATTGTCCACTTGGTCAAACTGTGTATATATATATATATATATCCACATATATTATGCATCTGCGTGTATATCTGTTCATGAACGTTTAATGTATATTCATACGTGTGTTTGCAAGAGTGTATATATTTGTGTTTATGTGTATGCGTGCTACAATTACTGATAAGTCCACACAACTTGCTGCATAGTTCAGTTGTAAACCTAAGTGACATAATCTATGAAAAGTGCTCAACAGAGTCCAACATCTACCAAATGCTTCATAAATATTAATATATATTATTTTTATTTTATTACTTTAGATAAATAATCAATTTATCATCTCTAGAGATTAATTCTATACTCCTCACTTGGTAAATATTTTTGATCTTTTTCTTTTAGCAAATAGTGTCTGGGAAATATTTTTCTGCTGTGTATAAAATTTGTGCTCATGTTTCATGTATTATAGTCATATATTATAGCTTTTTTGAATTTAAAGGACAATGCTCAATTTAGCTCTTCCATTCATTCCATATTCTTAAACACTGCTTGGTGTTCTTTTGTTTTTTCTGGACTTAAGTCCAACAAACTTTCCAGAAATGTCCCAGATACCCAGAGCTCATCTCTGTAAGGCTTTTTTTAGTATAATTTTTTAAATTTTTCATAATCTCTCCACCATAAGAACACTAACCACTTCCTACTTAAAACTTCTCTGAGGAAAAGTCCCTTTTTGTTGATCCAATTTTACAGATTTCCCCAGTTCTTCTTTTGGCTGTGATCCCACAAGGAGAAAACCCAAAGGTACAAACTAGTGCCAAATGTTGGTTGGCATAAAACTCTGTGGCAATTCTTTACTTGTAAGAATCAGAACTGAGTTCTTACTTTTCTCCCTCTGACCTTCTCTTGATGTGCCCTCTGCTTGGGTATCATTGGTCTTCACCACTGTCATATGTGAGTTTTAATTCAGATACAGCCTGTTTTCCTAAAACTTCATTTAAAGCACCATGTTGCAGGAAACCAGATCAAGGTTTATGTACAAAAACATAAAGTGTTTTCTTCCAAGAATGTGATAAGCAGGGTTTACTTCTTCCTCAGCAGAGGCACTGACCTCAGATATTATGCCAAGTCTAGCTCTCATGAAGCTCTCCTGGGAATTTAGAATTCCTCTGGGGAAGACCGAAGTTTTCAGAATGGCTGGGGTGTGAGGAAACTGGTTACTAATACCTCTGTCAAGATGAACATACACAGTGGAGAAAGGTAGGGTAATGAGCCAGTATTTGCTGAATTTGATGGCTACTATATTTTAGATTGAAAATGATCCTCAGTGCCTCGAGTGTTTGGAATGCGATTGGATTATGGAGGCTTATAGTTTCCTTGCTGTTAGGTGGGGTCTAGTTGGAAGAGACAGATCACTAGGGGCGTGGCCTGGAAGGGTATATCTTCCTCCCTGGCTCCTCCTTTTACTCTCTGCTTCCGGTCCAACATGCCTTCAGCAGTGCTCCTCTGCCATGCCTCTGTGCCATGCTTTCCTGCCTCACAGCTGACTATGGACAGAACCACAAGCCAAAATAATCCTCTCTTCCTTTAAATTATGGGTGTTGGGTATTTTGTCCTAGCAGGGAGGGAAGTGACTAAGACAATGGGCAGAGCTTTGAACTTTTACCTTGCAACTCTCTAATCCTTCTACGCAATAGAGTTGACTCACCCAGTCCCAAGTAGAACAGAAGGAGAAATGCAAATCCTCAGGCCAATGTGAGGGCTACCTGTCACAGAGAGTTGACCTTAGAACAGTAAAGGCAGAGAGGGTACACTCTGCTTATGGGCAGCAGACTGGGGTGAAGAAGAGTGAGACCATTTGCCCACTGTTGCCAATACGACAAGTCATTCCATCACTCAGAAGAGGCCTAGGAAGTAGGAATGGGAAGGAGGGACAAGTCCCAATCCTTCCTCATTTTAGGGATCGATGTTGAAATGTAGGGAGAAGAGAAAACTCCCTAGAAAGTACCATTCTGAGTCAACAATAAATGAACAGTAAATTTTCAAGTAATTGTCACTCTATACAGATAAATTAGGTCTGTAAAACATGATGCCACATTTGAATTGGTGAGATGAAGAAGACTCTTCTCTTTTACCTGGAAACCAATGGTTACAGGTTTCCCTGCATTATGTATCTGCCTTACAGACAACAGAATTGCTACCTTCAGGGGGCTAAAGGTATAATTTCCAAGGCTCATTATTATTAACTGTGTTCTATAATTTCCTGTGGGCATTTCTGAAATGGTATAGAATGTGGCTGTGTGATTTGTGTTCTGCATTATGTAGAGGCAGCATTCAGGGCCATCAATTGTATTCATTTATTCAGTCAATAAATATTTATTGTGTGCCCACCATGGGCCAGGCAGGGTGCTAGGGGGTAAGCAGACAATGATGAGGAAAAACCAGAAATATTCCCTGTTCTCTCAAAGATTCTTTTGAAATTCATTAATCAGATAATCACACTTAGGGAGCCTGACTGCTATGAAAAAAGGAAAGGAAGAGGTTTCTGTAAGATTATATAATACTTATGTAACTACTCAAAGAACTGAGTCAGAGAAGGCAGCAGAAGGTCAAGCTGCCCTGAGGATAGCCACACAAGTTGAGATGGAGGACCATAGTTGGGACAGGGAGATAAAGAGTGTGTCTTATTCATATTGAATTTGAGAGCCTTCAAATGGCCACATTAGAGATTCTGAGTCAGTAACTGGCCATGATCTATGTAGCTCAAGGAAGATAGCTGAGCTGGAGAGCTGTAGCCGGAGTCTCCTGTGACAGTGGTAGTGATAAACACATTGGGAAGGGCCTTGCTGCTCAACTCTGGTTCTTGGAGCATCTGTATCAGCATCTGCTGGGGGTTACTGGAAATGCAGATTCTTAGGCCCCACCTCAAACCTGCAAAATCAGAATGTGAATTTTAATGAGAGATCCAGATGATTCCTGAGCATGTTACAGTTTGAGAAGTACCTCCCTAGAGTAGAATTCCTCAACCTAAGCACCATGGACAGTCAGAGTAGAAAATTCTTATTGGGTGACAGAAGAGCTGCCCTGTACATTTCTGGAGATCGATCAGCCTCCTTAACCTCTACCCAATCAATTCCCTTCCCAAGTTGTGACAACCCAACATGTTTCCAGACAATGTCAAATGTCCCTTGGGGGATAAAATACAGCTCCTCCCCTGAACTGAGAACCACTGGCCTACGGACAGAGTATGGAGTAAAAGGGAAAACATGATCAGAACTGAGCTTTGAATGATTCTAATCTTCCACAGCTGGTAGATGAAGATGAGCCTGAAAAGGAAAGGGAAAAGAAGAGAGCAGAGATGGAAGAAAACTCAGAAGAACAGTGTCTAAGAAATCAGAGAAGCAAGGGTGCTGCTGAGATCAAGATGCAAATTGCAACATACCCATTTAATTGAGAGAAACAAATGTTACTGGTGACCCTAAAATGAACTCTGTGGCAGAGAGGAAAGGCTAACGGCTGATTGGAGAAGGGTGGGAGGGGAGTAAGAGGCGTGGAAACTGAGACTGAGTGTTAGTTCTTTGGTGTTTAGTGTGGCCCCCAAACATCAGCATTAGAAGTCCCTGTGGGCTGGCTGGAAATGCAGGCTCTTGGGTCTCACTCCAGGCCTACAGAGTCAGAATCCGCACTTAAATTAGAGCCCCAAGTTCCCAGGTGATTCCTATACACAATAAAGTTTGAGAAACTCCATGAATAGGCAATTCTGTAAATCTAGTAGTGAAAGAAAGGAATGAAATAGACATTATACAGTCATTTTGCTACATGTGAGTGTCTTAAATACACTACCTTCTATAGATATAAGAAAACCACATACAGTTGAACATCTTGGATCTGTAAAAGGGAAAGTATGCAACTTACACGCTCATAAATAACAACTCTGGTTGCATTCCTATTTTTGAGATGCATGCTAGACTCAAATTTTATGATTTTATTACGATCTCGGAGATACTTGTTACTTCCCACTTTTAGTCAGGTAATGAGTGCCCATAAATGAGTGCAAATGTGCTTGTCACCATTTGACTTCCACAGAAGAAAAATTTCTAGTGTCATGTGCTGTATTATCTCAACCTTTTTATTGATTGGTAAGCAGCAGGAATGCAGTAGACATATACTGTTCTAAATTTGTGGCCTTCAATATTCTCCCCATGCAAACACACAGGTGGAAGATGACCCTATCCCATCAATGACAAGGGATAAAACTGCAGACATGTTCATGATGAGGCTACTACTAGGATATCCCAGCAGGGAACATATATTAGCTTTTCAGTGCTAGGACAAAATACCTGAAATTCACAACTTAAAGGATTGAAAAGTTTATTTTGGCTTACACTTTGTAGAGGTTTCAGCTCATAGTCCACTGGTTCCAAGGCAGGACTGCGTAGCAGAGGGGCATAGTGGAAGAGAGCTGAGGAGAGCTGTTCATTGCATGGTGGCAGAGAAGCAGAGAGAGAGAGAGTCAAGGGAGGAGACTAGAGGGAGATAAACTCATCTAGGCCACAACCCCAGTCACGTACCTCTTCACACCAGATCCTACTTCCTAACAACAAGTCAGCTGTAAGTCCCCATAACCCAATTACTTTCTAAAACCTCACTTATGAGCACGTGGGCTTTTGGGAGGGCATCCAGCCATAAATCATAATACTCCCTAACATCCTGCCTGCTTGATCAACCCAGACACACTCAGAAGTGAGCTTTAATAATCCCCTAGGTGTCTCTCAAGTAAATCAAGTCGACAATAAAGATTAACCATCACAGAGTATATCTTTATTGTGACACAGTCACAGTAATTCAGCTATCAATCCCCCTACCTGTTACAATGGTTCTTTACCATAGATACACTTGGAATTAGCTGGGTAGCTTTAAAAAAAAAGACTACATGGATGAACCCAGTAACAAAGGCCCTGGATTCAATCCCCAGTACCACAGAAAAAGTCATCTCTCTCCTTCCCTTTCCTTTCCTTTCCTTTTTCCTTGCCTTTCATTCCTATTCAAGCTAATTGTAATCTCTGTACATACTGTCTCGAGGGACATGTTCAGAGTAAGTAATGTGTATGGATTTTGTCTTTTAAAGGTTGAATGGTTTTAGGGGATTATAGTGGAAGCTGTGAAAGTAAAGCTACTCACAGATATCAACAGGGTGAGTATCCAGGATGTACAAAGGCAGAAGGCTGTTTGTTGGTCTCTTTTAAATAAATAACTATAGAGGGAAGGGAAAGAAAATACCATGAAGGCTGGAGGATGTACTGGACCTGAGAAAAGAGACAACTACCTAACTCTACATGGAAAATTATTCTACATAGAGTTGGGATTAAGAAGTCAAATTAAGACTTCCAGGAAGATGGAAGAGCACTAAATAGCAACAAACCAACCTCTCCAATATTCAGAATCCACACACTGGAATATAACAACTTAGGGAAGAAAAAGAGGGAGGTGGATCCCCAGGACCCAGGAAGGATCTGAAAGGAAAACTGGAGCCCACAAAGAAAGTGAAGAGACAGACATCAATGCAGAAAATGGAGGTGGCAAACTGCACTTTCTCCCCGACTCCTGGCTCGCAGTGTGAGAGAGGAGGCTCGAATCTACAGAGACACAGTGAGGGTGGGTGACTCCAGAGGCCTCCTGGGAGAAATGTGCCACTGGAATGGAGCAGTGCATGCTGTGAGCTACAAGAGCTGGTGAATGACTCCAGTTCAAGCATCAGCCGTGTCCTCTGGAGAGGGGCTTGGCCAGATGCACTTTTATGGAGGGGTCAACTGAATCTGAGACTCAGAGCAGCCATAGGTTGGCTTCATCTCAAGGCTCCCAGTGACTGAGTGTGGGAAAACTGGAGTGAATGTCTGGGGTCAGGGAGCTGAGATCAGGCTGGCAAGAGACACCCAGAGTGTTGTCAACTGAACAACTCAGTTCCCAACCCCACAACCAGAGGCCAGGATCAGCATGAACTTCTTTGGAGTTGAAAGCACCAGAGTCAGAACCCCACTCTATTACTGCTGCAGGCTTGCTGGAATCATCCAGCATGGATCTGCCTGCCTCCCTTGTCTACCAATGATGGCAGAGACACCACAGGCTTGAAATAACAGAGAAATCACTTTTTTCCCTTGATTGTATGTTTTTCATGAGTGTAAACATTGTTTTAAGATTGTTTTGTTTTGTTTAGTTCTTGTTTTTGGTTTTTCCGTCTTCCTTTCCCTCTTACCTTCTTCACCAATTTCTCAAAGCATGGGCAATCTTTCTTTGTCCTTGAGCCTTGCTTCTAATATATTTCTTTGCTTTTATTTCTCAATTTTTCCTCTTATTCCTTTTAAATTTTCTGCCCTGAGGGTAAAATCACTCTATTAAGGGATATTTGCTGTATATAATTTCTGTTTTGTTTTAGATTTTGTTATATAACTGTAAATCATGTACCGATAGTTAAAGGTAGCAAATTAACAGTTACCACGATTCATTATTTTCTGGACTGTGCTTGATGCTATTGTTATTACTGGTTATACTAATTTAGCCAAGGTGACATAGTTGTTGTGATCAGTTGTTCATCCTTGTATGCAAATATTGAGATTATCTGGGGGGTCATACACAATACTATAGTTCAGTACCAAAGGACTGGGTGCTAGGCCAAACAGGCATAACCTCTCATCTGTAATAAATTTCAGAGGCAGGATCTTGGAACAGACTCAAAAGTCAAAGGCCAGCTACACCTACAAGACATCTCTTAAAAGAAGTCTTGATACTAGTAATAAAGCTACCTACTATAAGCAATTTACAAACATCAATGCAGAAAACAAATTAAAAATAGAAAGTGAAAAAACATGAGAGCAAGATCCAACCACAGACCTCTCGCTCACACAGGGCAAATCCAAAGGTCATTGAGGTGGAAGAAATCAAAAGCCACCCAGATGAACATTCAGCAATGGTAGCAGCAGAAGTAACAAAGCAGATGAGTGAGTCTCCAGGACAAAACAAATCAGAAATAATTATACAGATAACTAAAGAAATGATGAGTAAAATGAAGGAAATGTTTAGTGAATCTAGAGTAGATAAAGATTTTTTTAAAAAAAAGAAGTTTAGGAAAGTGATCAAAGCCACAAATGCCCAATATAGGAAAGAACAGGATTCCATGAAATAGATTCAATCAGATATCCAGGAGACTAAAAACTCCATTAAAGTTATAAGCAGCAGAACCAACCCACGTGAGGACACAATATCAGATCTAGAAGACAGGTTTGTGGTTAGTGATCACCAAATGAAAGATTTCTTAAAAATACCAAGGGAACACAAAAAAATCAATTGAACAGCTACTATATGATGCAAAGAAGAATAACATCAGATTGATTGGAATCAATGAAAAGTCAGAAGATATCACAAAGACCACAAAAAAACTGGGTCACAGAAGTAATGGCAGAAAACTTCTAAAGCATGGAAAAATAATTTGACATACAGATATGTGAGGCATATAGAACTGAAATTAGCTATGATCAGAAAAAAACTACACCAAGGCATATAATAATCAAGAGTCCAGAAATGCAACACAAGAACAGAATATTAAAAGATGTTAGAAAAAAGAAACAAATCACCTGTTAAGGAAAGCCCATCAGAATCACACCAGGCTCCTCAACACAATCCCTTAAATCAAGGAGAGCTTAGAGTGAACTATTTCAAGTCCTAAAAGAAAACAACATCCAACCCAGATTGATGTACCCTGCAAAATTATCTTTCAAACTTGATGGAGAAATAAGATACTTCCATGATAAAGAACACCTGAAGAAATTCATGACCACCAAACCAGCACTCCAAAAAGTTCTTTTTTTTATTTTTTTGAGGATGCTGGGGGTTGAACTCACAACTGCATGCTTGCTAGGCAAGTGCTCTACCACTTGAGCTAAATCCCCAACCCTTACTCCAAAAAGTTCTGAAGGATATTGTACAAAAAGACAATAGAGAGGGGCTTAGGGATATAGCTTAAGTGGTAGAGCACTTGCCTAGCAAGCACAAAGCCCTGAGTTCGATCCCCTGAATGCCCACCTCTCTGCCCCACCAAAAAAACTACAACTGAGACAAAAATCCCAAGAATCCCAATAGAATGAATCTACCAGGCAAGGCAAGCAATTAAACAGAGGGGAAAGAATGGGAACCAACAACAGGAAAATAATATAACAAGGGTAAGTCAATACATATCAGTTATAATCATCAATGTAAATGGTCTCAATTCACCAATCAAAAGAAACAGACTAGCAGAATGGATCAAGAAACAAGACCCAACAATATGCTGCATACAAGAAATACATTTAATCAAAAAGAAATTAATAGACTGAAAGCCAAAGGATGGAAAAAAAATACTCCATGCGACAGGAACCCAGAAAAAAGCAAGTGTAGCTATTCTACTTGCAGACAAAGTGGATTTGAAGCTAAGACTGATAAGAAGAGACAAAGAGAGTCATTACGTACTTGTTAAGGGAACAATCCAAGAGAAAGAGATAACAATCATAAATATATATATGCACCCAACTATATAAAACAAACATTAATGGATATGAAAAACAGACAAGCACTAATACACTTACAATGGGGGACTTTCATACCCCACTGTCACAAATAGATCAACTAGACAAAAAACAAAAATTCAACAAGGAAATATAGGCTCTAAACCAAACCTTTGAACAAATGTACTTAGTAGATATCTATAGAATGTTCCACCCCACAACAACAGAACATGCATTCTTTGCAGCTGCACACAGGAAGTTTTCCAAAATAGACCACATAGTAGTTCATAGAATATGCTTAAGTAAATACAAAGGAATTGAAACTATCCCATGGGTATTATCAGACCATAGTGCAATGAAATTGGAAATCAATGGCAAAAGAAGCCACAAAAACTACATAAACACATGGAAATTAAATAACCCCCTCCTGAACAACCAATGGGTCACAGATGAAATTAAAGAGGAACTTAGCCAGTTTCTGCAATTAAATGATAGTGACAATATGACACTCCAGAATTTATGGGATGCAATGAAAGCAGTTCTATGAGGGAAATCTATGGCAGTGAATTCCCACATCAGAAAACAGAGTTAGCTCAAATAAATAAACTAGTACTGAACCTCAATGTTCTGTAAAAGGAAAACCAGGTTAAACCCAAAGTGTGTATGGGGAAGGAAATTATAAAGATCAGAGCAGAAACTAATGCAATTGAGATGAAAAAAAATACAAAGAATCAATGAATCAAAGAGTTGGCTCTTTGACAGATTACATAAAATAGACAAACCCTTAGCCAATCTTATCAAAAAAAGGGGAAAAAAACTCAAATCCATGCAATTAGGAATGAAAAGGGTGAAATCACAAAGGATCTTGCAGAAATCCAGCAGATCATCGATACCTACTTGAAGAACTTGTACTTTAATAAGATGGAAAATTCATAAGAAACAAACAGATTCCCAGAGACATAAGAATTACCAAAGCTGAATCAAGAAGATACAAAAATTCTAAATAACCCAGTATCAGTCAATAAAATGGAAGAAATAATTTAAAAACTATCAACAAAGAAAAGCCCAGGTCCTGATGTATTCACTGCTGAATTCTACAGGAAATTTAGAGAAGATTTAATGCAACTACTCCTCAAACTCTTTAATGAAATGGAAAGGGAAACAATACTGTCAAACTCATTCCTGAAAACCAGCATTAACCTGATACTAAAACCAGAAAAATATTCAACCAAAAAAAGAAAACTACAGGCCAATCTCCTCAATAAACATAGATGCAGAAATCCTCAATCAGATACTGGCAAAAGAACACAGCAAATCATCAAGAAGATTATACACCATGACCAAGTAGGATACATCCTAGCAATGGTTCAGCATACACAAATCAATAAATGCAATACACCATATTAACAGAACCAAGGACAAAACCCACATGATCATCTCAATAGAGGCAGAAAAAGCATTTGACAAAGCCCAACATCCATTTATGATTAAAAAAAAAACCCTACAGAAAATTGGAATAGAAGATCTTTATTTCAATCTGATAAAAGCCATCTTTAACAGAACAACAGCCAATATCATATTAAATGGTCAAAAACTGAAAGCTTTCACTCTAAAATCAGGAACAAGACAAGGATACTCACTATCACTGTTCCTGTCCAATATAGTTCTGGAAACATTAGCCAGAGCAATTAGACAAGACAAAGAAATAAAGTAATAAGGATAAGAAAGGAAAAGGCTAAATTATCATTATTTGCTGATGACAGGCTACTCTAAGTAGAAGACCCCCAAAACCCCTCCCAAAGTCTCCTAGATTTAATAACCAAATTCAGTAGCATAGCAGAATACAAAGTCAACTCTCAAAATTCAATAACATTCCTATATACACGTAACTCACTGAGAGAGAAATTAGGGAAACAACACCTTTCATCATAGCATTAAGAAAAAATGAAATACTTTTGAATCAATCTAAAGAAAGATGCAAAATAGCTGTACATTTAAAACTACAGTACTCTGGAAAAGGAATTCAAAAAGGATATCAGAAAATGGAAAGATATCTCTTGTTCTTGGATAAGCAGAACCAATATAGTGAAAATGGCCATATTCCCAAAACTGTTATACAGATTTAATGCCATCCTGATCAAAATATGAATAGCATAGCTAACAGGACTAGAGAAAACAGTCCTAAAATTCATTTGGAACTATAAGAGACCTAGAATAGTGAAAGCAATTCTGGGCAACAAGGGCAAGACAGGGGACATCACAATCCCCTACTTGAATGTATACTACAAAGTTACCATGGTAAAAACAGCATGGTACTGGAAAAAAAAATACCCGAGGACTGATGGAACAGAATAGAAGATACAGAAATAACTCCAAACACACTCATCCAACTTATCTTTGACCAAGGGGCAAAACATCTTTGCTGAAAAAAAGATAGTTTCTTTAATAAATGGACCTGGGAAAACTGGCTTTCCACATGCCAAAGATTAAACGTAGACACATATCTCTCACCATGCACTAACCTAAAATCCACATGGATAAAAGATCTAAATACTGAATCAGAAACACTTAATCTACTGAAAGATAGAATATGTAAAACTCTTGAAGACATAGGTGTAGGCAAAGACTTTATGAACAAAACTCTGATTGCACAGGTAATACTACAAAGAATTAACAACTGGGATCACATCATATTAAAAAGCTTTTGCACAGCAAAAGGACCCACCAACAGAGTGAAGAGATAACATACAGAATGGGGAAAAAGTTCACCAGCTATTCCTCAAAGGACTAATATCTAGAATATATAAAGAACTCAAAAAAATCAGACCCCTCAATTTTAAGACCTAGTCCAAAAATGGGCATCTGAAATGAGTGGATACTTCTCAGATGAAGAAGTACAAATAACAAGTAAATATCCAAAAAACGTTCAACATCACTTGTCATTTGAGAGATACAAATTAAAACAACATTGAGATTCCATCTCACTCCAGAAAGAATGGCTATCATGAAGACATCAACCAAAAACGAATGCTGGTGAGGCTGTGTGGAAAAAGGAAATCTTCTCCATTGTTGGTGGGAGTCTAAATTGGTAAAACCACTATGGAAATCAGTATGGAGATTCCTCAAAAAACTAATGCTAGAGGTTCCATTTGACTCAGCTATTCCTTTTTCTTGGTATCTTCCTGAAAGAGTTAAAAGCATCATACCACAGAAGTATATGCACACCCATGTTTATAAGAGTTTAATCTGTAATAGCTAAATCTTGGAAACAGCCCATATTCCTACCAATGGATGAATAGATAAAGACAATGTGGTTTTTATATGCAATGGAGTACTACTCTGCCATAAAGAAGGATGAACTTGAGGCATTTTTAGATAAATAGATACACTTTTTATGACCATAATTTCAAGAGAAATCAGACACACGTATTTAAATATCACATTATTTTTCTTGTGTGAGAAACTAAAAGGGTAAATAAGGACCAAAATGGATGATAGATGCTGGGAAGCAGGAAGAAAATGTTCATATGGGAAGGAGAACAGGGAGGGGAGCGGGAAAAGGTGAGGAATAGAAAAGGGGGGAAAAAAGAGAATAGAAGGAAAAATGGAAACAAAGGTTTTGTGAATGGGGAGGGGAAGAAGTGTTGAAGGAGAAGAGAGGAATGGGGAAAAAAAGAGGAGTCAAGATATATTACGTACAAGTACAAATTCCCTATGATGAATGTGATCATTATGTATTCAAAAGTGTACCAATAAAATTAATTTTTAAAAAGAAGTCAAATTAATAAATCAACTGTGCTAAAATAGATATGTAAAGCTGGGCATGGTGGTCCACACCTGTAATCCTAGCACTCAGGAGGCTGAGGCAAGAGGATTGTTGTGAGTTCTAGGCCAGCCTGGATTACATAGTGAGTTCAATGTCAGCCTGCACTTCATAGCAAGACCCTATCTCCAAAAAAAAAAAAAAAGTTAAAGCCGACATGTAGACCAATGGCATAGAATAGAAGACACAGAAAGAAACCACATGCACCTACAGCCACCTGATTTTTAACAAAGCGGCCAAAACATATGTTGGAGAAAAGACAGGCCTCTTTAACAAATGATGCTGGGAAAACTTCTCAGCCAGGTGCACAGGAAGGAAACCAGACTCATACTTCTCACCCACTACTAAAATCAACAGAAATAGATGAAAGACCTACATACAGAAAAAGCAGAAACTTTGAAACTGCTGGAAGATGACACAGGGGAAACCTGTGAAGCCATGGGCATAGGGAAGGATTTCCTGAGCAGAACTCCAATAGCACAAGAAGCAGCACCAAGAACCAACAAACGAGACTACATCAAATTAAAAACTCTTAGCACAGCAAATGACAAAATCAAAAGGGTGAAGAAACAACCTACAGAGTGGGAAAAGAATTTGGCCAGCTATCCTCCTGAAGAGGACTAATATCTGGAACTGACAAAGAACACAAAAAAGTTAACACCCCAAAGCCAACAACCCAATTTTTAGAAATGGGCAAGTGAATCGACACTACCCAAAAGAAGTAAAGATGGCTAATAAGTACATGAAAAAATATCTGTCATCTTTAGCCATTAGGGAAATGCAAACAAAAATAACT
>PVJO010014083.1:0-49548 GCA_004026905.1 Hystrix cristata
TTCACTGCCTCAACTATGTCCCCTATCTGTCTTCACCTCAAGGGCCGCTGGGGGAAGCAGTTGTTAGAGCAGAAGCAGAAACGAGAACAGCCATGGTGGTGTCCCCCACAGCAGTAGTAATCATAAGAATTATAAAAAGTTAATTAACATTGTGATAACAAAGCTAGTAATAAAAACAACATATGTGATTATAAAGACAATGAAATGTATTATGATGATAACAAGTACTCACTGAGTATTTTGTCCTAATCACTGAGCTACACACTTCCTAAGGGGTGCCTAAATCCCCCCAAACGCATTGCCTTCACCCTTTATGAGACGTCGCCAAACTCAACGCCAGCCCTCTTTCTCCGCTTCAGAATCTCCAGAGCCCCATCGTCACCTTAGTTCCTCCACGACTGTCAGCACCCTGGCAAACCCCTAAGTTTCTGCAGAGATGTCGGCTCGCAGCACCCCCGAGTGGCTACGAATGGCGTGGACACACCCCCACACATGCCGAATGGTGGACGATTCGCTCTGAGAGTGACACCTTACACCTCCGCTTCACTCTGTGGGCCATTTAACTCTGCTAATTTCTGTCCATTCTTTTTTCTCTTCTTCCTCCTGAGGCAAGATTTACTAGGAAGAGCATGTAACCAGAAATAAGAAGGGGACTCACTCGGGCCTCTTAGCGCCCATTTTGGGCAGGTCCTTGGACTGCTCACTCTTTCACTTGTACAGTGTGATAGTGACACCTGCTCTATTTGGCGTCAAGCACAGTTGTCTGGAACTAGTAAGGAAGCAGACACGAAAGTGACCTGAAAGCTGTGAAGGAATATTTACCGGGTGCACTCAACTCCTACTACACATGCGCGCGCGCACACACACGCACACACACACACACACACACACACACACACACACACACACACACACCCTTGCACCTCTCGTGCGGAGAGGGCTTGCCGCCGGGAGAAAGCCCTGGTTCTTGCCCATTTCCTGCAACTTGATGGGTCCCAAAAGGAAGTATGTGGACGATTCAACAGGTCGCAGCAGTGAAATAACAATTCTTTTCTTTCTTTTGTACACTGCCTTTCTGTCCATTTTCCTCCTTTCTACCATTGCGCTAGCACCAGAGAGACCATCTCCGTCAACACTCCCGCCGCACCTCACCATCGGGACTCTCCGCTCTGCAGTGCGGTTCACACTTGTAAAATGCCCAGTCTGCTGGAGCCCGATAACCGCTCTCCTCGCTGACACGATAGTCACGACATCACTGCGGACTGCACACCTGCTGCGAGTGCAACACAAGGCCAGACACCCCGCTCAGATCAGTGCTCGCCCGCAACATAACGCAAGTGTCACCGGCTCTGCCGCATAGATGGGGCTCGGAGGGGTGCCGGAGCTCACCCGACGGG
Source organism: Hystrix cristata (assembly GCA_004026905.1). NCBI lineage: Eukaryota > Metazoa > Chordata > Mammalia > Rodentia > Hystricidae > Hystrix > Hystrix cristata. The sequence goes on from PVJO010014083.1 coordinate 1,398, forward strand.
AAGCTCAGCTCTGGTTACTGCTGCCTGCCGCCTCCATGCAGGAACTGCAGCTGCACCATCCCAGCCTCCTGCCTGAACCTGCCAGCAAAGTGCATCTTGTGTGCAGGACTGTGCACAAAGCACAGGGAAATTCTGTCACTGACGTGCGACGACTGCACAGCCATAAACACAGAATGCACGAATATTTCCTAGAAAGATTAATGACCCTGTACAGTGAGCACATTTACTTCACCTTTTGATATTTATTGTAATGAATGAGTGTAATGTTAATGGATCGCCCCTGTTAAGAAATAATACTTGTGTTTACAAGGAAGAAGCTGGAAGATACCACCTGAAACATAATCAGTGTTAACATCACCACTGAGGGGTGAGTTAATACCGTGTGCCTCATAACACGATGCAGGAGAAGAACACGGCATCACTTCTGAGGTCTCTTGTCACAAAATGCATAAAGTGAGTCTACAAAATAATTGGCCCATATTCTCCAAAAGTGTCACAATTGTAAAACAAAACAAAACAAACCCCGACTAAAGGAGACACAGCAACTAAATCATTCTGGACTGGGTCTTAGACCAGATAAATGACATTAGCGAGAAAACTGACAAAACTGGCGAAATGTGATTAAGATCTAAAAAGTTTAAAATAGTACTGTACTGTTGTTAATTTCCTGATTTTGATAACTATACTCCTGTCACCTAGCACAGTGTTCTTGTTTGTAGGAAATTCAGACAGGAAATTCAGGCTGAAGTAGTTAGAAGTAGAGAGCAGTCTGTCTGCAACTTACTATTTAACTTTTTTCTAAGTCTGAAGTTACTTCAAAATAAAAAGCAAAAACATAGGTCAAATTATCGATACATAGGACTACATACATGTGAATTAGTATTTCCACCCACTGATTCTTAAGACACAGGAGGATCAAACAGGGACAACAGCCTTGGGTCCTTACCCTGAAAGCGATTTTACAGGCCGGTGTAATAAATTCTAGGCTTCATACATATCGTCCTGACCTTTCCAATTCACACTGGTTTTACCCAGACGTAACACCAGTACAATATCCTTTTCTCCTTGTGATAATGACTATGCATTTTTTAAAATTTCCAGTGTGGTTCCCCCGTGCATGCAGGGGAAAAATTCTTCAATAATTCTACTTCTCATGAAGACACAGGCAACCATAATAACTGGGTACTGAATTCTCCTACCGCATCCCTTCTCTGGCCAATACGCTCTTTTCATAAGCAGCCTGCATTTAGACAACTGTATAGCTACAAACCCATTGCCCCTTGTCCTACCATTTCTGGGTTTTAGAAAGCCACAGAAAGTCTCAATGTGGTGACTCAAGGTTCATATCACTAGCATAAAGCTTACACATCAGCCAGCTCTGAGGATTAAATGTTCCTACAGAAGATGCACACGGTCCTCAGCATCTGCATGCAATTTTAACAGAATTCACCCGAAGAATCCAGTAGAGTACATGATGGAACATGACAAGGTTAAGCTTTCAAATCCCAAAAGATAGCTGGAAATAGGCTCCCAGAAAGTCCTACAAGAGGCAGGAATGGCGATGAAGCCTTTTCTTCTCGTGCACAAGCATAAGTGAAAAGTTGAAGCTACACAGCTACGTTTCACTCTGTTCTCAGGCAGCATTACTGGCACGTTCTCATGTGTAGGACACATACAGGACCTTGGGACCAGGAACGCCGACTCTCTCGTTACCCTTCAGTACTTGCCTTAGGTTGGACAGAATTTCTATTTCACAGACAGAAAGATCAGTGCCGAAGAAAATCTAGATGATACCTAAACAATATGGCCAGTCAGCAAAAGAACCAAGAATCACATAAATCAACTACAGGAAGAAAACAAATACTGCTAACTTGCGCAAATTATCACACACAGAAAACAAGTCATTTCACATCGTTAAATATCAAAGAAACCACAAGAGTCTGTTTCCATTTTATTTATTTATTATTTTGGAATTAGAGGAGCCAACGTGGATGAAGACAAGATCACCTGCCCTCATGGAATTACTGGGCTCCCAACCAAGGCCTCATAGTCTGTCTACACAACAGTGTGACAGCTTCTAGCTCTCTTGGAAAAAGAACAGTGCTAGTGGGGTCCACATGACTTTCCAAGAGCAGCTACAACACCAGCTGCTGTCTCCATTACCTATGAAAAGCCCTCCTGTTAGAGAAAAATATCTTTTAATTTTTGTTACCATAATAGAGAAGAGAACATTTTTATAACAACAAATTTCCAATCAACATGGTTGCCTAAATGTTCAAGAGCTTCACCAAGAGGCCCAGTGTCATTTAAGCACTATTATATCAACGAGCTGTTTCTGTTGAGAAACAACATTGAGAAGATGAAAATTAAAGTACTAGTATCAACAAGTGGCCTCTGAGGAGCAAATCTACACTATGGAAGCCAGAGCAAAATCAACTAGGAAATAGCACAGCAAATTGGAAGAGAAGTAGCAAAGGAGACTTCAATAAAAAGATGTCCATAAATAAAAACATGAATAACACTGAAGATCCTGTCCCAACCTCTCAACAAAAGTTACTGAGACACTGTAAAAACCAAGGAAACGTGAAGCCATCTTTTGATAAAGGTTTTCATTGCACATGGCAATTAAAATAACATTTACTTCCTATGGCTAAGTCTGCAAGAAAAGTTTCCAGTGAAGAACACTGTGGTTGTTTATCAGCATCACAAGGTATCAGCAAGGAGAGAGGGTTTCCCACTATTACCAGGAATCCTAGAAGCAAGCGTATGCCGAGCACTCGGGGGGCTGGAGTGAGTGAAAAACAGTTTTAAATGGCCTTTCTTTGGTATACTTGAGAATCTGATCATTCAAGTCAGCAAACATTTCTGGGCATGTACTGTGAAAAAGAAACACACTATGATGTTGCTGCCCAGGCAGCAAACCACTAAAGAACCTATAACGCAGGAGTATAGTACAGTTCGTAGACAAAGTGCACTTGACAGGAGACGGATCAACTTTATGAAGCTCGAGAGCCAAAACAGTTTCCTTCCTTCGAGATGCTTAAAAAACTACTGATATGCTCCCCTTGCTGCTCTATGGCATTAGTAAGATGAACAACCACTGTCCATTTGAAGAGTGGATGACAAAACGAGCCCTAGGGGTTAAGTCTAAAACCAACGAGCCAATAAGGTCCGACTCAGACATGGTTAGAAAATCACATCTCTCAAAACTCTAGCTGCTTCTTGATTAAGCCACCTGCAAAGTGGGGCATGGACCACATAACACACTGTGTTATGGCTTATATCTAGATGTCCCTGCAAAGTCTCATGCACTCAAAGGTGGGGCTTTTCAGAGCTGGCTGGATTAGGGTGTGTGACGCTAGGCTCAAGGGTATGATGCTGGGATTAAGGGTGCCCCACCCTGGGTGTAGGTGACACCACCCAAAGGGTGGGTAGCCTGGATGGAATATAAAGGGACAAAAAGAAGGCATACTGCTGCTGCTTCTGTGCTGCACTGCTTGCTGCCTTCTGCGTGGCCTGCCACTCGATGGACTATTTCTCCCCTTCGATGCCTCTCTGCCAGGCCGCCCTACGGACTGGACTAGAGACTCCTCTACGAGCTGTGAGCTAAATAAACTGTTCCTCCCTTAACTTGTAGTGTTGCGTATTTTGTCTCAGGAATGAGAAAAGTAACTAAGACACACTGATATGTAATACATTAACACAAATCTAAAACAAAAAGAAAAGGAAAGAAAGCCACAGCCTGAACAGATTCTTCATTTTCTCAAATTGATGGAAGTCCCAAAGGAGAGTATGGGCTGCATAGTGCGAACTACAGATGGCTCAGTTTGGCTGGGGGTTAGAATACAAGGCTGGGAACTGAATTGTGCCATAAATTCAATGCTATAAAGAGCTTAGCCTTCAAAAGATAGGAACAATTTTTACATTTCTACTTTTTTAATTTATTTACTCTTATAGTTAGTTTTGCTTAATTTTGGAAACCATTCTTGAGCACAGTAAGAAAGTTAATTTTGTAGAGTATCCAAAGAAGATTAAAAAGGAGAAATGGAAATGTAGAAATCTACTGCAATTTTCCAGTTGAAAACAGAGAAGGAGCCAGGCATGGTGCATGCCTGTGATCCCAGGACTCAGCAGGCTGAGGCAGGAGAATGGCCGTGAGTTTGAAGCTACCCATATGTCATGTATTACGCAGGGAGTTTTAAGGACAGCCTGAAGTACACAGTGAGACCCTATGTCTCAAAAACAAAAAACAAAACAAAAAATAGAGGAGAAAAAGGTTCCCAGTGTAGTGCTGGAAGGAAACCTGAATAGGACACAGCAAATGGTCAGATGGGGCAAAGGAGGCAGAGGAGGTTTTAGGATGTGAGGCTGGGGGTGCAGGAGGAGATACAGAGCACAGGAAGACGTGGCTTGGGAGGAAGGCAGACTGTCTACAATCATGGTGACTGAAGAAGCTGGCAGGCCATTTAACAAAGAGCCGGAAGTGTAAGGGGTAAGTTCTGGAGAGAAAGCAGACCTAGAAAACCACTCCAGCTATTAGCAAACAATTAACAAGATGAGAACAGATGAAACTTCCAGCAAAACATAAGTAAGTATAGACCTTTAAAAACGAGCAAAAAAACAAAACAAAACCAACAACACAAAACACAGTCCTCTACAGAAGCATGCTATACAAGCCAAGAGCTGCTTACAGCTTTTTTTCACCTCCTTCTGATGTTTTTGGCAACTGATCAAAAGGCCTGACTCCAACGCCTCTCAGGAGTGTCTCCAGGCTTCTCCCACAGTCTGCTGTCAGGAGGCCTCGAATCCGGTTAAGCATCTCCAGATTCTAACACGCTGCCTCAGACGGAAGCTTTAGCCTCTCTGTGCTCTCCCCCAGATGTGCCACTTGATGACACATCTAAGGGATGTCTCCCTTAGAGACATCTTCTCCAGTGTCAACATAATAATCCCCTCTCCCAAGTCCAGTGTTACGGCTGAGATTTAAAATAACCCCAAAAGTCTCACATGTATGGAAAATGATTGGATCATGAGGGGCACTATACTCATCAGTAGAGTCATCCATTGATGAGTTTATAGTTCACTGTGTTGTTAGGACCCTGGCTGGAAGCGGATCATTCAGGACACGACCTGGAAAAATGTACTCTCATCTCGGGGTCCTCTCTTCTGTCCCTGCTTCCTGGCAGCCGTGGGATGAGCAGCCGCCCTCCCCTGGGCCTTCCACTATGCACTTGCGCCTTGCAGTCAGCAGACTTTGAACTGAGCCCACTGGAAACTATGAATGAAATGAACCTCTCCTACTTTAAGAGTTGTGGTTGTCAAGAATTTTGTCCCGGCAATGGGAAAGTGACTAACACACCCAGAAACCACCACACCCCACAGAATTCTGCTGTCAGGGGAGAAGAGCTCAGATATCTTGCACATGGAGCGGGGAGGGTGTATCATTCCATGAAGAATGTTTTGAAATCTGTTTAAAACAATTCTGAAGCATTAGTTAAATATATTTGCTATGCACTTTTTAGAAAAGGCAATGCCTGGAAGTTAATATTCAGTTACTTACACCTGGGTGTGATGAGCTGCAATCTCTACAGCATGTTTCCTTGTCAATCTTATTTAGTGGGCGAACAACTCACATCTATAGCACCTTGGTCTGTAACTTAAAAATGGGGATGAGGGAAGAACCTCCCTTTTTCAATCTATGATATAATAATTTTTAATTATAAATATTTAATATAATTTAAAAACCAAACTAAACCAAACCAATGGTTACATTTTGTTAAGTTTCACATTGTATTGAATTCCATATTACAAAGAAATAAATCAATGGGTAAATAAGTATACTCACACATACCATTTTAAAAATTTAATATGGAGAATGGTAAGTTTTTCAAGTAATCATGAACATAATTTCGTTAACTTCAGGTAGACTACAAAAGGAACAAGGATTCTTTTATGAGGAAAGGATTATATCTCATAGTCAAGTTACCATTAAAAATAAGTATTTTCAATTTTATCATTTCAAACTGTGTTTAAAAACTGACCATTCCTCCTTGTAAAACCTGAAGCAAAGCTATTCAAGGACATTTTACCTCTCCAGTATTTAAACCTCATCATGGCCCTCTTCCAACCTTTCAGCAAGCTGAGAAATGGAAAAATGAATCCTCCGAGTTTCACATTGTTTCCACATCCAAACACTCAGCAACAGACTGAGATAAGCGCCAGGCAAAGGTCGTGTTTATCTGAACAACCACCAATCAGATGTTCCCTAAGTAATGCCTCCTAGGAAAGCCTTTTCCCTTTCTCTGTGGGCTTCACTTCCGGTGGGCAGGGGACACCAGCTGCTGCAGGGTGACAGGACTAGAGGCACTTACCTTCTTGGCTCTTTGGGCTATGTCTGGTGTTCTCGTGAGCAGCTTCTCAATCAGGTACTCTCTGTTCTGCAAAACAAATGATCCCAACAGCTTAACACCAAATAGGATACATGTCGATTCATACTGATTTCAAAATAGCAGATTTACTTGGGTTTTTAAGCATGTTACCTTGGCTTTCTGGAAGAATTTGCATTTTAAAAGTTCTGCTGCTGTGGGCCTGAAAGATCAATAATAAATTAGAGTTGAAACAATGACAGCTTAACAAATACCCTGCCTTGATGATACAACTTAACTTGAGAGTCTTTCTGGAGGACCAATTTTAGGACTGGCAAAACCAGAAAGTAAGTTAATCATGAGCCGGCACCAAGTAAAACAGTGCCAATTTTCCAGTTCTTTCTAAACACCTCTACTGCAAAACACATAAACTCCTAGAAGTTAAATGCTTGGGGCATGATCAATTTTCCATCCTTCATTCTTAAACTTCACTAAGTGAATTCAGTGTTTCTAAAAGGAAGCAGACTGACAAGTTTGTGAGCTAAATTCTGGTATTTATTATAAAACATACAAGCTGCAAGATGGCTGTGTCAAACAAACTACATAGTTTCCTCTGCTCTGTGATTCCCAAGGAGCAGCAGCTACTGCAAGGCGTCTGTAGTTCTTGTGTCCAAAGAACACAAGGACTGTCTGCCCTGTGAAGGAGCCTGTCCCAAGTGTACATGGACTACTGCTTCTCAGAAGGAGCTGTAATGTGATTGATAAAATGCAAATTCACTCAAAACATGACTGGACGGGTCTGTTTCCTCATGGGGTCATGTAAATCACTTCTCTAGCACCTATTTCTGTCAACTAAAACTTAGGTCAAAGGTGCAGCTAGGTTTCATGAAGCATCTGCTGACATGACACTCAAGATGTTTCTGACTTTGGAGCATTTCAGATTCAGGATTTTCAGATTAGGAATGTAGTATAGTTTTCAAATATGCCCAAATCCAAAAAAATCAGAATCTGAAACACTTCTAGTCCCAAGCATTTTGGATCTGAAATACTCAAGCTGTACCTCACAGAAAGCAGCAAGCACTTCTGCCTGCAGCATCTCAGAGGCAGCCTGTTCACTGTTGGCGATGCTAAGTTTACCAACCCGGTCCCCAGGCGCTAAAGCTCTTCTTTGTAAGGCTATGTTTTCCCCACTGCAATTAGCAAGTATTCTTCTGGGTAATACTTTGGCACTGTATGGATATCATGTTCCTGAAAATCTTTCCCCTAATGATTTTAGTATCTCTGTCTTAAATAATTTTTCACGGGAGGTGGCAGAATACTAATTTTCTACTTCTAGTATTCTATGTTTATCTGACCTTTTCAATAAGAATACTTTCTTTCACCAACAGTTTCCTCTAAAAAGTCAGCCATGTGGGGTGGCGATGAGGCTCAGTGGTAGAGCTCTGGGTCCAATCCCCAGCACGAAGCACATGCACAAACACACAAACACACACGCGCACGCGCGCGCACACACACACACACACACGTGCACACAAAAACACACATCGGCCATGCAGAAAAATAAATCTAAAGTAAAGCACAGTTGGACAACAGGCCTGATATCTCCCAAAGGGGAAAAGGGGGAGACAAGAGGGCATGTTCAAGACTACAACAGACTTAATGAAATACAAAGCCAAATGCAACACATGACCCTTGAAGGAATCCCAGGTTTGGACAGGAAGAAGCTACAAAAGAGATCTAGAAATAATTAGAAATATGTGACTACACTACATACCAGACAATTTTAAGAAATTATTCATTTTCTTTCTTAAATATTGTGGTTATGTGGAAGTGTACCCTTATTTGTAGGAAATGCAAGCTGAAGTACTATTATTTACTTTTAAACTTTAATATAGACAGAAAAAATATTGAAAGTGGTCATAAAAAAGTGTTCATAATTATTGAATCTAGGTAATGATATAGAAGTAAGTATTGTAATATTTTTCATATTGTTTGTATGTTTTAAATTTTTCATGATCAAAAGAAATGGGGGGAGAAATAAGCTTCACTGAATATTATTAGGTCTTCTCTTGGGTAATGACTAACAAAAGTACAAATAGTACTGTATTATACTGGGACAAGGAGTGCAAGTTCAAAAGGAGTCCTCACGCTTGAAATGATCGGAAACCACTGCTCTGGAACCAGGAAGCGCCAGTACAAGGACCCCAGAGACCAAACCCAAGCATAAAAAAGAACTAAGAGACACCATTAAGCACATCACTGTACAAACTGTCTCAGTCTACAAGAGTCATAAACCATATTTGTGAGCAAAATAAATTTCTATTTCACTTGATTTTTTTTTCCCGCAAATGTCAAGTGGAACACTATCTACAGGTACCTGACAAAGAACCCAGAGTCTCCATCTCCACTATAATAAACAGGTCCTGGCTGCTAAGTGTTTTGTGTAAATAAAGGCCTAGCAACAGGTGGACTGTATCCCTTGGCAAGTTCACTAAATTCACCAATTTGTACCTTTTTTAAAAAGACAAAACTTAAAAAAAGGATCTAAACATTTAACATGATTTAACTTTGGTTGTTATTTTAACATCTGTCTTCCTGATCATCTGCAATGTTTCTGGTCTCCATTTACTTTAAATTCATCCTTGTATTCGCTCAGTAAGTATTTACTGAGCACCTACTATTTGTCAGGCTTTATGTTGGGTGCTAGGCATACAATAGAGAATATGTTCAGAAGGAAATAGTATCTCAGAAAACTAAGCCTGGCTGGAAAGAGCGAGTGTGCTGTTAGGCTCAGAGAGGACATTCAGACTTCCAGTTCTGCCTGGGTGTCAGGACAAGAGCTGCAGAAAGAATAGGGAGGAGAACCGTTGTGCAACAGCTCAGGGCCTTGCAAAAGGACCAAAATTCAGAAAACCGAGGACCTGTCCAGGCGTGATGGCGCAAACCTGTCGTCCCAGCTGCCCGGAGACGGGGGTAGGAGGGCTGTGTAAGCCTGGGAATTCAAGCCCAGCCTGAGCAATGCAACGAGACCCCATCTCAAAGAAACAGACGAAAAACCCAAACCAGGAAGTCTACGAATAATTTAATTTTCTAAAAACTGAAGAAGAAAATCTTTAAAAATCAGGATGATTGAGGAACTCATTGTTTAGTTTGCACCGTGGCCACATCTCTGACTGGTACAGTTAGAACAGCGTTCCCAGGCAGTCTCTTTATCACTGTTCTCTGCTTCGCTTCAAATCACCACGCAAGGTGCAGCACAAGTAAGTTAGTGTGTGAAAGAAAGAAAGAAAGTCAGTCAGTCAGTCAGTCCACGCTAACCCTTTCTTATCCATCCTCAGTGATTTCAGGAGCCTCACTCGGCCTGCCTCACGCGCACATACTCTCTCCTTCAACTATGATGTTCTCGCCAACTCTTGTTTTTTGTTGACAGAGCATACTTTACTGTTTTTGCTCCAAAATGTTTGACCCCTGGCGCACCTCACTTAGCTCATCAGTCAAGACACAATTTAGATGTCATCATCTTCAAAGATACCTCCCACTGCTCGCACCAGCAGAATTCACTGCTCTCCACTCGGGGCTCACACACTCCCTGCCCACGCTCCTGTTCTGTATTATCTATCTGCACCTACATCTCCCTGCCTCTGCCCTCCTGAGCTCTATGCCTTCCGAGACCAAACAGGATCCATCTTTACACTCCCAGAGGCCAGCACAGTGAACAAAACTGCTACCGCTCGATTTCATGCTATGCTCACTTAGGAGGCGAAAGTGATGCTGGCCCACACCGGACACTGTACTAAAACTCTTGCAGCATCAGAGTCTAAGAACCTGCTCAGTGTCGTGGGAAACAGGGAAAAAAATGCAACGGAAATAAGACTTTTGCCACTGGAAGGGGCGGGGGGGGACAGTGGAAGGGGACAGGGTGGAGCCGAAATGCTCCCTCCTTCCTCTGCCTCACCCCACCAGCCTGCACACTAAGGGTCAAGTGTAGGACTGAAGTAGAGAGAAGTTGGGAAATGCCCGGCATACCTTGAGATACAGGGCTAGGAAAACGCTTTCCTGTCCCCAGCAAGGTCATTTCTATGGTAACCAAAACGATGAAGGGAAAAGCACACTGCAGAGAAAGCCCCTTTTTCTGCACTCCACTCTACCCGTGGCCTTCATTGGCAATACACAAACAATGCAATACAAGAGGTGAGAAGCGGCTTAAATAACCTACATTCATTGTTTTTCAATAGGCTTAAATGTTAAGTTATAGGGTATTCCAACTCTCTACAGGGAACAACCAACCAGTCAGAGGCTCCTTTTTATGTTCGAGTTAGCTGAAGTGCTCATAGCTTTGGGGTAAAATCCCACATGTGCCAAACAGAGTATCTCCAAGAGAAAGAGGAACTGGGAGAAATGAGGACAATGACAAGGGAAGAAAGTGACAGGGTGGGTGGGACAAAAGCAGAAGTGCCTACTGCTCATTTGATCTCAGGGGTTTTGCTGTTTTGGCTTTTGTCTATTTACTTTTTTTTTTAATTTAATGCCATAGTAACCAATAAAAGGTTAGTGTGGAGCCACTGGTGCTACCTGCTTTTAGACAGAGTACTACAAGAGAGAAAAATTCTGCATGGCCATGCCTCCCATGGCTGCTAACAATCATCCAGCAGCACAGTGCAATACAAAAACAAACTCTGCCTTACAAGAAATACTAAAATACTACCAGCAAACAAAATAATGGCCCAGGCTTAGAGTGATGACTCAATTTTAAATCCTTTAAAACAATGCAGTAGTCTGCAAGTACCAATATTCTCAGAAGAAAATCTGTTAAAGGATTCAGTTAATACATATTGATGAACCAAAGTTTACTGAGACTTAAAATAATTCTCAAAGGATTCATAATAAATATGATATAGTTTAAACAGTTCTAGCATCTTGCATTAAGTTCTAACAGCTCACTGACATCAGGCAGAGCTGCTTTTCTACCCCACCCTCCCAAGAAATATCCAAGTCTTATTCATTTCTAGTAGATTAATCTATGAAATACTCACCTTCATATTGCTAAAAAAAAAGTACTGGCTCTTTTTATACATAGGCATCCATACACAATATGTAATGTATAAGATCAAGGCTCACTGTTTAAAGAAATAGCAAGATACTCCGCTGGACACATGAAAGTAACTCTTAGTCTATCCTACTGCAAAACACAGACCACCATGAGACAAAGGGCTCCAACGCGCCAGTTCTCTCTTATAAGAAAATTCCATGACCTCTCGTGTCTGGCAGAAAGAGTATCTCCTTCTTGGCAAGCCTGAGCGCTCCAACATGGGAGTGAATCTGTCCTGGTTACTGCTCCCCTATGATATATTTTTTGCATTCATTCCTCAAAATATTCTCAGCAATACTAAAGGCTTTTGTACCCATCATCTGTTTTCAGATCACAAGTTGATGATCCACATGCAGGCAACCAAAATAAAAATTAGCAAGAGTTTCCTCAACACATTTGAATCTCATTTCTGTTTCTGAAATTCTTTTCAGTGGGTTCAAATAACCCCCAAATTGTAAACTCTCGACTGTCTCCAGGTGTTCAAGAACTAGTTCTGATTATGCAAGACAGACCAGACACTGCACACATAAAAATGAGTGACACAAGTCTTTCTTCTAAAATACTTACAAGAGTCCATGAGGAATTTGAGTGTGCAAGTCAACAAACACACACAGTGAAATAATTGCTACAAAAGGGTATCATCTATAATTAGTGCATAAAATTACAACACCTCCACTTGGTCGGGGGAAAAAAGGCAAATACTAGATGACAATCTCAATTTCCTGAGCACAGGAGGACGAAGAGCACGAAGTGCTTAGTCACATTCCATCCTCAGAGCAACCCTATAAAGAAGTGCTGCTAGGCCCATTTTACAGACAGACAAGGAAACCAAGTCTGTGTGTAAAATAAGGATAGAGTAGAGATAGGAATCTCACCCAGATGTATCCAACTCTAAGATGTGGCCTTTGAACTAAGTACAGAAAAATGATGAAAAGGGAACAAGAAAGAAAAAGAACCTTTGGATAGCATTAACAGAGAGAACTAAAAATATTTTAGAATAGTCACATTTCAGAATTGTGTCATGCAATAAAATGCTTACTTATCAATTCGGTGATGTAGACATTTTAAAATTGTATCCTATATAAAAAGTGATTCACTTCTATTCTTACATGTCATGAATCATTTTTGTGTGTTTGTTTTTTTTTTTTTCCCAAACTCCAATATCCACAGCTTTGCATTAAAAGAAAAACGGTATTACCCAGGAAGCAATATATACTCCCAGTCTACAGCTGCTACAGAGGACAACCATGCAACTGTAGACGCTTTAGGTTATAGAGAAAATAACTAAAGGGAGGCCTTAAACTTTTTTTTTTTTTTTTTTGTGGTGCCGGAGATCGAACTCAGGCCCTTGTACTTTAGGCCTTCAACTTTTAATGCTTTGCACAACAATAATACAATAATGTTAACAGAGTACAGTGAGGGAAAGATTTCATAATAATTTGAATTCGTGGTATATGGCTCCTTTCTAAAGGAATTTTTATTTATTATTAGTATTTTGGTGGCATTGGAGGGAACCTCATATTTGAGCTCATATAACTAATAAAACATGGAAAGAGTTTTTAAGATTATTAAGAAATAAAAATTGTCTGTAACTATAATGTATACCAATCTAATTTATTTTGACCATATTACAGACCTCCTAAAGAAATAAATTGTTGTATTTTAAGTACACAATACAGAACCACTTTCTTAACAAGCTGGAACTGTGTGACATTACACAGCACGGCCACTAGGTGGGATCTCAACCAATTCAACCATCTCAAAGATGATAAGTAACAACCCAAAACTAACTAGAAAGAAAAGGACTGTTCATACTTCTCTCACTAGGTAATGGAGGATCAAATTGCCTTCTTGGTGATGTTGAAACTTTACTTTTGGCAAAGACACCAAATTCAAAGGAACGACAAGAAGATGCTGAGGAACAAAATTAGAATTTAAGAGTGTTTTCACCCAAAAAGAAAGTGAAGAAATTATCTCAATCCACAATCTAGTAACACTGGAAGAAAAACAAGCCCTAGAAATCAAATATAAAGGACAACTGAAATGTTTAAGTGGAAACAGTTTATAAGTTTTATTTAAAATAAATAATTTCAAGATGCTTCATAGCTACAAAAAAAAAAAACTCATGAAAGTTGTATTTAATCCAGAAAAGGGTAGCCTAACTCAAACAGCACTTTACTGTGTTAAAAGGCTTAACAAGTTTCATAAAGAATTTAAAGATAAAAATAAAGGAATCATTTCTAACAGCAAAGAGTGTCCCTGAGAAAGAAAATCTCAGAGGACAGTTACCACGTTCTAAAACATAAGTACAAAATGGGACCCTGGGAACAGCCAGGGTGCACAGAGGCCTTTCCGGGTTTGTATCAGGATGATACCAATCAGGACTAAGCTGCTACAAAGCGAGCTTACCCAGGTATGGCCTGGGTGTGTTCACACCATCAACATTCTCCTGTAAACTGTAAAAGCACCCTGGGCTCCTTGATCACTACCTGGCATATTTCAAAATCAAGGAACCTGAGAAAGAAAAAGCAAACTGAGAAAACAGACACACAGTGCAGGCCAATAACTCACAAATAAATAGGAAACACTAAAGTTAATTTAAAGCCATTTGCTTCTGTTTATATGATTAATCTTTCTGGGGGGAAAAAAAAAACTCCTTAATCTTCTTTACTGATATCAATGGCACAAACAACTTATTCTGCAGCTAAAAGAAAGCTCGTGGGAAATTCAACATCCCTGCCTGGTTCAGACTGCAGCTAGCCGGATACTCAAATCCTGAGAGGTCAGCTCAACCTACACAGTGCAGCATGTTAGCTCAGCTTCTGAATGCAGCCCTGACAATTTCTTGTGATTTCTGTTTAACTTCATTTCCTTTGATAACAGAGCCCACACCTAACAAACATAGTGAATCTCATTAACAAAAATGTGCCTCTGCTTCCCCCTACTCTCCCATCCGCTTCTTTCCCTTCGGGGCTCATGCTGTCTTCCACTAACAGGACGGAGATCTGGGGACCAGAGGAGGGTTCCCATGAGACTATATGTGCCTTTCCAGTGTCCTCATGCAGCTTTTCCCCATCCACAAACAAAGCTCTGTCAGAACTCTAACCAGGTCATTAACTCCACTGAATTCGACGTACCTTTTAGAAGGATCTTTCTGAAGACATAGTGAAAGTAATTTTCTAAAAGACTTGCCATACTTTTTCATCATTTCTTTATCCTCTACTCCTGTTTCTAAAGTGGGTGGATCATTTTGCAAAGTCAACATTAACACCTGCAGCAGAAACAAACATGAAAACAGAATCTCAGTTTAGTGATTGCTACAACAGAATTTTCATTTTTTTACAAAAGCATCAAAGCTTTTCCTTGATTAGGTACAAACATGCTTTCCCATGAGTTTTAACTTTGTAGAAACTGTGCATCGAAAATAGTTCCCTTTGCAAATCTGTTCATATACCCTTTAACTTGTTAGTCCATTGACAGAACTTAGAAATTTGCTCTGTGTATTAAGAATGATCTCCCAAAACAACCAGGACAGCGCTTTCTGGGAACTGGCTCTCCCAGGGCCTCACAGAGCATGTAACTCCAGCCCCAGCTGGTTGGGAAAGAGGTGGTGGAGGAGAGAGAGGCACTCCTGTGTGCAGCCCATTCATAAGTAAGGAACTGCTCAGACTCTGTAACATATTACCAATCCTAAAAATAAAACCACAACATCCCAGGAGGTAACATGATTTCCTCTTAAAAAGAAAAAAGCAAAGGAGAAGAGAGGGAGAAAACATGCAAAAAATTGCTATTAAAAAAAAGAGGGAAAAATTGAAAGAAGATATTGGAAGAGAGCCAGAATATAACTGAGGTACAAAAAAAAAAAATACAATCAGATCAAAAAGCCATGCTGCCTTGGAGAGGACAAAACAAAATAAAAAAGACCTTGAAATCAAAAAGGCAAAAATCCCACTCTTTCACACTAACATCAAAATTATCTGCTTCAAGAAAATGTAGAATGTGTAAAAACTATTGACCTACAAAATGAATAAACCTCATTAATGCATAAATAAGCCTTAATTTATGTAAGTGCTATACATGTCAAGATTCTTTTCAGACACTTTCAGATGTGTGAATAGATGAAGAGCAGGAATGACAGTTTATTATTTGTGGAGGATAATCACCAAAAGGGAAATGTAGAAGACTGCAAACTCGAAAGAAATATCCTAAAGGATGTCAGGCTGGGACAAGCCAGTGCTGCTTTAGATTCATGTATTCATGTGGGAAATACTAGAAGAGGAGAAAGAAAAAAAAAAAAGAAATAAAAAAAAAACTGGATAGAAGAAAAAGTCCTCAGAGTTACTTCACTGTTTTTTCTCCAAAAGATCATTTCTGTTGTTTATACACCAACTTTTAAATTCTCTGCTAAGAAAATCAGACATGCTTAAACAGACATAAACACATATACATTAAAAACTTAAAAATCTTTAAAATACATGTAGAAATATATACACAAAAGACAATACAAGGCTGCAAATAGACAGCAGAACATATGCTTAGCATGTGAGAGGCTCTGATTTCAATCTTCAATCCTCGGCACAAGAGGAGGAAAGAAACAGAGGGAGTGAGAGACAGAAAAAAGGGAGGGAAGGAAGGAAGGAATTAACTCCACTAAGACCTTAAGACAGATTGTTGGTTGATAAGATTATGGATGATTATTTTTCTTTACTCTCATTTGTATTTCCAAACATTCTCTAATAAGAAAGTATTATTTTGGGGGGCAAAGGGGTACTGGGGATCAAATCCAGGGTCTAATGCTTCCTAACCATACATTCTACCACTAAGCTAAACCTCTCAGCCTATTAGGGGTTTTTTTGGCTTTTTTTTTTTTTTTTTTTTTTTTTTAAGCGCTGGTAATTGAACTTGGGGCCTTGAGCTTGCTAGGCAAGCGCTCTACCACTTGAGCTAAATCCCCAGCCAGTTTCTGAATCAGTAAAACTATTTACCTTTTTTGGCTTAAAATGTTAATTCTTTAATTCTTGTAATTTTTTCCAATAATTACTAATAAAACAAGCATAGAAAATATTACTGAAAAAATACTTTCAAAATTTCCACTGAACTATTCTTGTCTAAAAACAAAATCCAGTTGGAGAAATTAGTTCTAATGCCACCATATCAGACTAAGAAAAATAATGAGGTGGGCTGGATAAAAGAATAACAAAAAACCTGAAAATAGTTTCTAAAGCATATGTTTCTTCCTAAAAATACTGTGACTCACTTAGTTCAGATGGGCCACCAGCACTACACGCTAGGAACAGTGGTGAAAATGCTGTAGAGCATTAAAAAAACAGACCTGAAAGTCTGGGATATCTATCTGCAAAAATCACATCACTAGAGGTTGGGGATTTAATTCAAGTGGTACAGCACTTGCCTAGCAAGTGCAAGGGCCTGAGTTTGATCCCCAGCACCCACCCCCCTCAAAAAATGACATCACTGTAATCTATTTTTACATTTTCTTAGGGGACCTGGGACTATTCAGCTCTCAAAAGAGTAATGACCAACAATGGTCACAGCTATCAACTTCCATCATCAACCTATCTGATCATACTCTTTCCTCAACTTTGTGCTAAGAATGTAAATCAAAGCTGGAAATTGTACTGCTTTTGTCCCTTCTGTCCACTGAGAAAATCAGACATTTGTCTTGGCTGCATCCCCCCCCCCCATTAATTCTTAGGGCTATGAGAAAAATGAGTATGTTCAAGAGAATTAGCAAACACATGCCATCCAATCACATTTCAAATCCAACACATTACTTCCAATAGTAATTACTTTCATAGGAGGATATTTGTGATAAGGTGCTGCTCCTGTTGCTAATTCAATGGCAGTTATTCCAAAACTCCACATGTCAGCCTTGAAGTCATAACCTCTCACCTAAGAAAGAAAAAAAGCAGAAAAATCACAGCAATGCAGCAGGTAGAACATCACGAAGTCTATATTTGGTCAGAAATCCAGAGCTGTCTATGCACAAATTTCAATTAGTTTGCTAAGAGGTAACAGTCAGAAACTTAAGTTACATGATGCATTCTTCTAAAATGATTGATCTGAGTAAAATATTAATGCATTTAAGAATATATATGTTACTGTGTTGCATCAATAAAGGTAACATTTTTTACCTGTTCCATGACTTCAGGGGCCATCCAACATGGGGTGCCAACAAATGTTTTTCTTACTTTATTCCGCGTAACATCACCCCCTGTTGCCAAGAATGCACTTACCCCAAAATCTGAAATGGAAAAAAAAAAAAAATCACCCTTATTTCATGTAAGACATTATTGATTATAAATTCTGACTTTTTTTTAAAACACATCTCTTCCTCAAGAACTTTGCAGTGATAATGAATTGTTGCAAAATGCCCACAGAGCCCTCTCGGGCATATGCCAGGATGGTCCTGTCATCTGCCATCCCCTACCAATCACAGTGAGCCTACGGCATGCATGCTGCAGTGGGCTGTTTGCATCACTGAAAGCTCTAGAAGGTTCACCATCACTGAGGCCCTACAATGCAGAGCAAGTACACAGGTGGTCAGCAAGCCCACCAGTCCAAGTGCTCAGCATACCACATTATCTTGTCTACTGAAATGATAGCACAAGTCATTGTTGATCATAAAAGATTATAATACCAGTGAAAATGAAAACACACTTTAAATGAATATAAAATGTCTTGGCTGGGCTGGGGATTTAGCTCAGTGATTAAAGTGCTTGCCTTGCAAGCACAAGGGCCTGAGTTCGATCCCCGGCACCACAAAAAAAAAAAAAAAAAAAAAAAAGGATTCTAAAAATGTCTTGGCTTCTAGCCAAGATTCATTTTAGCAAATCATGTATAAAAAATACCACTAAAGAAAGTAAAACTAGTATGTGGTACAGTTTCTTCTTATATTTTTATTATAACTTTCTAGCCTCTTTAATTCCAAGTTGTCAATGTTTGGACAGTTTTTTTTGTTTTTTTTTTTTTAATAAAAGATGAACACCACCCCAATTCCCATGTCCTTGACTAAACAGCATTCACTAACACCTTTGGCAAAATCATAATGGCAAATTCACCAACCTAGAGACACAAAAACAACTTGACTACATTCATCCTCATGCAACTATCAACACAAAGGAAAAGATAAGTCAGCAAAGGCTACTTTTTTCTGATGTCTGCTTTCTAAATTTCATAAGTACAGATGGACTGGTTCATAGAATTAAAATAGTACTCTCCTAAACACCCATTATGTATTAGAAGTTCACTATGTGCCAAAGATTAACTAGGCTTACTGTATATGCACAAGGCACATGCGCATGAATTATCTCTGTATGTGACTCCTGAAAAGGGAACACTTAGTGTCTGATAATGCATGCAATCCTACTTAACATTTTTACATAAACGTTAAAAGTAGTTAATAACTTAAGCGCCAGCTTATACTAGTATACATAATGCTAACAGCCAAGTTAAGGACCCCAAACTGGTTATTAAAAAGGCCAGTTTTGGGTGAACTGGTTATTAAAAAGGCCAGTCAGCACCTCAAAATGACACAGAACACCATGCAATGTGGTTCTGCAAATTGCTCTAATACAATTCTCCTTTGAGGACTGTCAGAATGACATCAACAACCAAACAACAACCTCAAGTACAAATCAAAGTCAAAATGTATTAACATCTGCTTTAAGCCTTGGTATTAACTTAGCAACTGTGGGACTTAATAACATTGTTAAGTACTTCTCCACACACAAGTATGTTGACTGCTTCATTTCATTTACATTTAAATACCGTATACTCAACTCCCAACAGGATTTCAATTACAAGCAAAAGAAATTAAAATAAACAAATGAGTCTGCTGCAACTGCTACTCTGATGTTAATATTTAGCAAAAGCATATTCTGAAAAATTACTATTTAATTCACATATACGGACCCAACTCTAAAATTCTTTGAATTCTTATACTATAGTCAGAAAAGTACAGCCTTGTAAAAAAAAAAAGTCTCTGGAACCAATCAAATCTCTTGTGAGTGTGACAAGATACACTTAATTCTCTTGAAGAGTTAGGTAAACTAAGTCATTTGAAAGCATCTACCAGATTTGGCTAGAGAAAATATGATAAGGCTTTCAAAAATATTAATTTCAACTGAGTTTATATTTATAAAAAATTCAATAATGAATTTAACATTCAAATTTTTGTTATAATTTTATAAGGTGATAAAAATCAAATAAATATATCACCTGTAAATAATTATAAATATGGATAAAAGCTGCTTTCAAGAAAAACAAATTATTTTAAATGTCACTGAAGCAACTCTGTAACCTGAAAACTCGTCCTAAAAGACATAATCCAGAAAAAATCCTTAGTTATCCTTAGATATTTTTTCAACTCTTTAAAAATACTATTGTCTTACAAGAGACATTTTAAAGGCTAAAAAAACAGCTCAGAAAGATATATAGTAGCAACTCATTAGTGACAATACCCCTTCAATATATCTTTCATGATTCACATATTTATTCACAGCCTCCACTTCGAACACTCACTTTAAAGTTATAAACAGATGGTTAAATGTCTTTAAAGCTCAGGACAAAAATTCAAGAAGCAGAAAACGCCGATCCTAACAGCCACTCACTCTTATGACTGCAGAATAAATACACGGTTTGCTCCATGTATGGCTAATGTGTCTACAGAGAGATTTATATGTACTGAGGAGCAGAACATTTTGACCAAAGTACATAGTGTGCTTATACAAACAGGAAAATTGGTATATTCTGTTGAGACAGGCTACATGTGACAGCGAGAACAAGGTGGCAGAATAGTAAAGTGAAAAGCCACCCCTGTTTCCTAAGGGGCACATCCACACAGCCAAGGGGCACAGGGCCAGAGACACTAGGCTCAGCAGCCACAAACATTTCTCTGGCAACATGGACGCAAGGCTCACATGAAGTTAGTCAGCCCGTCTTCCTGTCTGCAGGAGTAACTGGAGGATATGCATAAAAGCTGCTTTAAGGAAAAAACCAGAAAGACTGTCGTCATCCTAGTAACTAAAAGGCTCTAAAATGTTTCAGATCCATCTACTTCTTTCCTTTCCCACAGCCACGGCCTTGGTTTCAGCCACTATTACTTCTTGCCAAGATTCCTGTGGCAGCTTCTAAGTCCTCAGCGCTTGCTCTCCCCAGATCCAGGCTCTGGCAGCCAGGCCTTTCGATCAGTCGCAGACACAGTCCTCCTTCCAGGTCTTTACAGGCTCCTTGTACTCTCAGGATGAAGCCAAATGCTGCAGTCTAACACAGAAACCTTTCCTCTCCCCAGTCATCCGTCCCCACTTCCAAATCCCGACATTAAGCTCCAGCCCCAAAGCTGCTCCCTTGTTACTCGTGATTCCGTGAACTTCCTGGCCTCACACTGTCGTCTCTGAACATGACGCCTGCCATCTGAATAATCATCCTCTCCCCTCTGGACAGGCCCATCAGCAGGAGCACTTACCACATCCTTCTTAATGACACGCAGCCCTGGCATGCTGACTCTTGGGATGTGATGTGTGCCATCACCTGTGCCTAATTTGTCCCGTAATTCTGCTCAGCACCTTATTTTGATGTGTCAGTGCTAAGCCTCAAGGAGAATCTGTAGAACTTGGGGGTTTAATGACCAGATTTGGGGGGTGGTAGACATACTAAAGGGCAAGAGCTGAGTATCACAGTGGTCAGGTCTAAGAGAGACCACTCCCCAGTTATGTGACTCCATAAGAGACTTCACCTTTACGGGGTTCTGCTTCCTCATCAGGCTTTATACTAAGGCCTGTTTTTATATTACGTCACATTTATGAGATTTCCTTACTTCTTTTTACCGTATATAAATATTCTGTACAATAACTGGTAGGTGGAACCATAAACTACATTTCGCTGCCCTTTAACAAATGAGGTGAATGGGCTGAGGGGACAGCATTAGCATTTTACAGCTGTAGATATAAAATATGAGAAAGATATGTTCCCTGACTTTAAGAATATTAGCTTCTCAGTAGCATAAGACCTGAAATAGCAGACAACAGCAAAGTTAAACAGCTCTGCTGTCTCTGTAGGGGCGGATGAGCTGTGACTACAGCCGTCTTGAAGGACTGAAGCCAAACTGGGACTAGAACACGGCCTTAAAAATGAGGTGAAGATTTGGACAGAAACAAATTTCTGACAAAGCACAGCATGAGCACGGCACAAGTATGCAGTCAAGGAGAAAAGCTATCTGACAGCTGCAAGGGTCAAACAGTCAAATACCTACAGGGCCAGGCAGGAATATAAAGGAGGGAGGAGGGTCCTGAAAACCAGCGGCACAAACTCCGCAACTGTGGGCCACACTCAGGGCTACACTCAGCTCTAGCGCAGGCTTCTGCTGCTCACTCTGCTGGGGAAGCAGGCTGCCGTGGGGGAAATGTGGAGCTGCTAAGATCTCCTAATCTTCCCAGAGAAGCCAGACCTCAGGATCTTTATGTAAAAACTCCCTTTGTTGGTTATTGGCAACAAATCTTCTAAAATAAAAAAAATTAAAATAAAAATTGAAAAAGCAATTCTTCCTATCCTAATTCAGTCTGCAAAACTAGTCTGCCAACTATGTTGTCATGATGACTGTGTGTGTGCGTGACTGGGGACTGAATACAGGGCCTTTGCACTAAGTTACATCCCCAGCCCTTTTTCATTTTGAGACAAGGTCTCGCTAAGTCGCTCAGGCTAGGCTCGAATTTGCCATTCTCCTGCCTTATCCTCGCAGGGTGCTGGAATTATAGGCATGTGCGACCACACCTAGCTACGATGTCTAAATTTTAACTTAAATACTTCAACATATATTGCGTGATCTTACATTGTGATACCACAACCCAGGTGGTCAGCAGGCCTTCTAACCAAAAATGCCCGCTGCTGGGGGAGAGGGGCAGCAGCAAGGCACTTGATTCAAGATAGCAGAAACAGCTGCTACAAGTATTTCTACTATCTGTGTCTCAATATAGATTAAGTACGGGCCAGGTGAAATATCAGAAAGGGGTTATTATTAGGGAAAACAGCGGCCTGTTGAGCAGCATGATGCTATGAAAGGCTTTCCCTGGTGAAAATAAAGGTTTTTAGCACATAGAGAGTAGATAAAATAATTAAAGTATTCTCTCTACCCTTTCATGAACAGAAAAAAAGAATCCAGTCAGGCTCAAGTAGAGACAACATCCAACCGGTTCTAAATGTTTTTGGATTCCTGATGCCAAATATAAAGGCAAAAGAAAACTTCATCTAGAATCTTGGCATATGCGACTCAATTTTTTTGGCACCTACCGAAGGAGAAAAAAAAAAAAAAAAAAGAGCAGGGATTTCCTTGAGATCACAGAATAAATCATGAGAACTGCTTTGAGGCCGGCTTGCTAATGAATGGTAAAATTAGTCTGAAAATCAATTTCCTTAAGCCTAAGTGGGAGGTGTGAGTGAGTACCCAACCCTCACCCACCTCAAATTTCTACAGCATCTTCTATTATCTTTTAACAAGAACCTGAGTTGTGCATGGGAAAAAATGGGCTTTGGGTCAATTCAACATTTGATGAGAGACTAACAGAATCAATCTCTGATATTTCAGAACTCCCCAAAATGTATTTACAGTGGTCTAATACAGATGGTGATCCCTTCAGAGCCCTGAGTGGCTGTTGGGAGGCAGAGGGATCCCTCACTGCTAAGAATTTGTGGCTACAGGTAGCTTCTTCTTTCCAAAGGGCATGATTTATAAAGTCAAGGAACACAGGGTGCAATTGCTGAGGCGCCCAACCAGAGGATCTGAGAATCAGGGAAGAGAACATGGACTAGATCCAATTAGCAACCAGGACTACTCTCACGCTCTTGCTAAAGAAAAAGAAATTGTAGAAACAGTATCTGCACAGGAGTGTTCAAGAAGGAAAAGGGAAACAGGCAGACCACAGCCAGGACCCAGCAGCAAAATCCACAGGGCCAGTATGCACAGACTCTGGAAATGGAAAGGATTACACAAGTTCTGAAGAAAGTGCAGTTGTTTAGTAGACATTGTACTTGAAAAAAATAAAAAGGAAGGAATAATAAAGACATGGATTTTTTTTTTTTTTTTTTTTTTTTTTTTTTTTTGGTACCGGGGATTGAACTCAGGGCCTTGTGCTTGCAAGGCAAGTACTCTAACCACTGAGCTAAATCCCTGGCCCCAAGGAATAATAAAGATTAAATGACTTGCCAAGAAACACACAGCAAGTTACTGAAGGTCTGAGTAAAATCCACAGTCCTTCACAAAGGGAGTTAGCCACTTAGCCCCAGCCTCCTTTTCAGAAAAATTCAGAGTAGTTCTCCCTACTGAAAAGGAAATCCAAAATAAAATAATGGGGTTAATATTCCATGATTCCTAGGCTCTTCCTTCAGTAAAGATCAAGTTGTGATTACTCACCTCACAAAAACTAGTTTGAGGTTCTCTGGTTAATCCTAAATGTCATATTTATACCAAAAACAATTCCCCCTATATATCATGTACAAATACAAAATAACCATGTTGAATATCATCATTATGTATACAAAGTACCAATACATGTTCTTGGTAAAAAATAAAAATTAAAATATTAATTTTTTTAAAAGCCCCTCATAATTTGGATTGATTCCCAGTTGGTTTTTTTCCTCCTCGTAGGAGACTCTCAAGACTTCTCTGACAAATTGAAATGCACCTAACACCCAGGAACATCCCCAGCGCTGCCAGCATCTGACCATCCTGAATCCCACAGGTTTCCATAAAATCTTACACCTCTAAAAAGCATAAAAAGACCAATATTGTAACTTTAATTCCATAAACTACCTAATAATAGAAATACAGAGCAGAAGCAAATATTTTCTTCGTTCTGTTAGGAACAGACTACAGAAGTGTTTTGAACAATTTGCGTCAATCTTTTCCTGTTGTATATATACTAGAATGTGTGTAGGCAGCGCAGCATCCAACTCCTGTTCGGCCTGCCACAGTATCTGGGTGCAGCCCAGGCTTATGCACTGTGGGCTGGCACAGCTGGAACTTAGACACAATCCTGGCCCTCCAGTGACAGCCAACATGAGAAATACATTAAATACGCTGAGTGTTGCACAACCTGAACAACGTGGGTAGAAGAAATATACTCATGGGCTCAACGTGCCACCCTCAGAACTGTAAGTGCCATCTTTAGCTGGGAATTCTACCTATTATCTTGGCAAAGGAAGGAGAGCACAAACCAGAGGATTTTGCACCTACAGAATCAGAAGCACGCCTCTTCCACTGCCACCTCATTTGCCATCTTCCTAAAGTGAAGTTCTGATCAGAGCACTGGTCAAACAATGCTCATCACAGGCCATAACTTGGCCAGTGGGCTCCCACTTTAAATGACCAAGTCACCATTTCTCAGGTTTATTGTTTTAAATGTATAATTAAAACCAAGTCTTCATCTGCTGATTCTTATTTTTGTTTTTGAATTAAATAGGAGAGACTTTTCACTTTCCTGGAGTCTTGCCATCACCAAAATGTCATCAGAGTTCCCCACAATGAGAGCCAGGTCCGAGTGGAAACAGGGAGGCCGTGCCCTCCTGCCTGCCTGCCGGGAAACTCACCACCGAAGCCGGCTCACAGGAGGAGAGGATGCCTGAAGGGTCCAGGTAGATTCCCCCACCTCCAGGACTAGAGACCTGCTCAGCAGAAATCGGCAGGACCCAGAGCAAGTTCAGAATGCAGACCCAGGGGCCAAATCAGCATGCGGCAAGACCTGGGGCAGCAGCCACCGACACTCACTGAGCTGGTTTCCTTCCTGAAATAATGCCACTCTACTCATGGGAACAGGTCCCCCTGTTATTACAATGGTATTTCAGCAAAACCATGAATGCGCGCCCAACTGTCACAGGGCCAAACAGTGACACATGTGGTATAGTGCGTGTGGCCCTCGTTCAGAGGCATGACGTAGAGCGTGACCAAGCATCCCTAAGACCAAAGGAAGAGGACAGGCAGCAGGAGGAGGACCCAGTGACTCCAGAGGAGCCACGTTTGACAAGGCACTCTGGAAACAGTCCAGAATGCAAGTCCCAATTACATTCCCCTGCTAATTTACTTCACTTCTTTAAGCAACCTTTCACATGTGGAATGTAGATATAAAAGGTTCTATTAGTCCTTGGGGCACACACTACTAGCTAACCACCCCACAGCCACATCTCTTCTGTTCTACCAGGATGGCGACTTTGTCAGCCAGGTCTCCAGGCATGGATCTCATGGCTCTGAGCCGGTTACAGTCCTTGGCTCAGGTTCAACAGTGAGTAGTCTGACACTCTGCCCTAGTCCTGGTCTACGAGATCCCGGGGGAATAGAGTGCAAGTTCTTGTGGACAAGTTTTCCTCCTACACAGAAAACCCCATGACCAGGCCCTTCTGATTCCTACTCCCTTTCTTGTGTGAGAGCAGTGAAGAAGTGATGCTGGAAGCAAGAACACCCCAAGATGACAGGCACTGCCAGTCTTTGTGATGTGCCTGGGCCTCTGCACTGACTGAAATTCAGTGCCCAAACTTCTTGTTCCATAAAATCATCAAATGTCTTTTTTACTTACTCTCCTGTCAGGCAAGTTCTCTGATGTTACCCAAAGGCTTCGTAACTCTTACGGTCTCCTATTTTTCCCCAATCCACCTAGACTGCTAAGGGTTGGTTAACCATTGCGTCAGAGGCCAAAGTTGTTGTAATCCCCAAAAGGACTTAGTAAAAAGCACCAAGAAAACAGTTTAACACTCAGTGCCGTTTCAGATTTTAAAACAGTTCCAATATTAAGCATGGATTTAAAGCCAGAAGCACAAATCAAAACAAATGCAGAGGCGTCTCAAGGGGGCTGGGGGGCACATATTGCAAGAAAAGTCTAAGTTACTTTTTTGCCAAGAGATCCTATTTGGAGCAACACAAAAACTTCAAACAAAACAACACACTTCTAGGAAACAGGAGAGAGGAGAATCTTCAATACTCTAGTCTAGATCCTTGCTGTTCAGTGTGGGGGCCACAGAGCAGAACCATGAGCAGCATCAGGGCAGCTCTAGGAAGTACGGGATCTCAGCTCCCTCTCCGAGCTGCCGGGTCAGAATCTCCACTGCACCAAGAACAGGAGCAGAGTCTGTGCACATAGAAACTGCAAATGCTTCCTAGCAGGTCCATTAAGCACAATTCAATATCCCCAGAACACATCAAGGCACAACCAACTCAACAGTTTCCCTCTTTCACCTCTCAGATGAAGAGACTCACAGTGGTGAAATGAGAGTACAAGCAAAAAATATTTGTGTGTCCACTCACGTATTTTATCACATGATAAGCACAAGGGAAAGGCGATGTAAAACCTAAGTCACATCTCACATAGAACTGCCTGGCCCAATGACTCTCAACTGTGTCTAATGTGTCCAGCAAAACAAATCCACACATGTGACACATCTCCATGGACATACTCAGATTTATACAAAAACATTTTTGATTGTATGAAAATCATTTACAATCACAGTAATTATTAACTGTCAGTAACAGTTGCTCAAGGGAGATGCCATGGCACAGGAAGAGAAGCTGGGGACAAGCAGCATTCTCAGGACAGATATCTGCAGCACAACTCCTTTCTCTCCCACGCATAAAAATCCCATAAATTGAAGGTGATAGCATTATCTTATCAGAGCAATAATCTTTAATCACTTCATCTTTTAAGCAAGTTAATAAGTATGTTGGTATCTGATCTACTGTTAGTAATCAATTACTTTTACACCACCTGTCCCAATCAGGAGACAGCCTGGTAGCCCAAGAGGAACAGACAAAACCGAGTCCCCTGACACCCTCCCTCTGCACCTCACCCCCTTTGCCCCTCATCAAGTGCCTGGCTTTCCTTCCTGCAAGTGGTGATCGATAGCCTTGTTTGGCTCTATTGGCCGTAGCACCCAGCCACAGCATGACAGCCAAGGCACTCCCCATCAGAAAACATGAACTCATGGGACACCCCGAGTCTGGGCCCTGGTGAGTCACTCATCAGCTGCCCTACACAAATGCATGTTCTCTATCAATTACTGAGGGACAGGCAGTCCTGATTATTTTTAAAACATTAGAGAATGGCAATTTCACATCCTTTCCTGATAGTAAAAGAAGGAATGAAACTAAAAGATATCATCTTACTCCTCTGCATAGATAGATTTTCACTTTTGAAAATAATGATCGGGGTCTCATCTGGGTAGATTCTTGATATTGCCATCGAGTTCCTTTCTAACAGAGCTGGAAGGCTGGATTCCCAGCCAGCTGTGCTGACAGTCCCAGGCAAGACCAGCTTTCTCGGCTCCAGGTTACACTGATGTATGTGCTCAAGAGATCACCACTGGGCAACTTTCTGTAAATACGATAATTACTGTGAACAGAGGAAAACACAGATAACCCCCAAATGACAAATCCGTCTAATCTTCCTGGATCCCTAGTGAATAGGAGGGATATTTTAAAGATGTTCTGATAAAAGGAGCCACAGGACAGATACTTGGCTTAATCCTTCCCCAGGCCCAAGATCTTCCTCTTACCTGAATTCTTTAAAACAGGACTGAGAACGTCTTTGGTGACTGTGGCTAATGAAGGGTAACTCAAACACTTTCAAGTAATGCAGGTCCTTAGAGAACATGCTGTCAACTTTCCTTATTTTACAGCTGAAGAAACTGAGCCCTGGGGCAGTTGAACTGTCAAAAAGTATAGAGTTAAAAATCATGGCGGGAGAGGGGACGGGGGTTGGCAAAGACTGAAAGTAAATTCTGAGGGTATTTGAGAGCGATCTGCTTTTTCTGACCTTCATAACGGCTTCAAGTTGCTCAGCAGTCCTCAGTCCCGTCTTCTATTAGACCTACTCTGCTCAATGACCAGAGCTTTTGAAAGGAGACCATTAGGTAAGCACATCATACAGACGCTACTGCTTCCTAAGTCAAAGGCACGTTTCTGAAGTCAGTGGGGGCTCTGGGCTGGCCATATCCACAAAGACAGGCACAAGCAACTTAGATCAAATATTAATAAGTTTAAATTTTCAATGCAATATTTATATGCCTGCAGGTGGACTTTTTCATACAAGTCTCCACTTAACTAGCTCTACTATCAAAAGCTTCCATTAAACCACAACGGCCCGTCTGTATACTTGAAAGAGACAGTCCCTGTGGAACTAAAATAACGCAACTCCAGTTGCCACAAGTATTTAAAGAAACAATTGACATCATTTCCACAAAGTTCTGAGAAGGATTAGTTGAAGATAACATAATTTTCAAAGATCTTCGCATTTCCAGATCTATGATAAATCATTTTATTTAAAACGCCTAGCAATGCAAGGTCATAAATTAAGAGGATCATACATTAAACTCTGTGGTTTGGTATTTTGTTAGTCTACACTTATTATATAGCTGTATGTTTGTTAACAAGCTCAACAACTACCCTGCGACGGCTATCCCACAACGGTTCAATCTACCAAGCTCTCTCAGTGCCATCTCAGCTCTACACACTGGGACTGACTAAAGAAGGGAAAGCCCCGTCCTGGTGGCACTAAGATTTAAACTGGAGTCGGGGGAAGGGGAAGCCAGTAGAGGGCTTATTGCTAACCCTACCGCCATTGTGTCTTTCCAGTTCTATCAAGCCTAGATGGGGGTGGTGGTGGCGGTGGCTGCTGCTGCTGGTGGGAGTCTCGGGACATGCCTCAAGGACCCCTATATACAGAGCTTGCCGATGTGTGCAGCCAGGGAAAGTAGAGCAGGGGACAGGAAATGTGGGATAGAAGGTTTGCAGTGTACCATGGGATGGCAAGGAAGGCTCCAGGATCGGAGGAAGGTAAGGAAACATTAATTCCGGACAGAGGGTATAGCCTGTGCAAGGATCATGAGGCAGGAGCAGGCAAGGCAAGGAGGCTATTTGTTTGGAGTGGATCAAAGGAAAAGAAGAAGCAAGCAAGAAGGTGTCAGGGAGATAATGGGGGGCCAGATCCTGCAAGGCCTTACCAGCCAACTGAAGGATTCTGACTGTCACTTTGAGATAGGAAGGGATGGGAAGATTTTCTGTAAAGTCAGCTTGGTTTAACAGCATCCCTCTGAATACTGGGGAGAGAAGAGACCACAGAGGGACAAAGGCAAAGGAAGAGGACCCCTCAGGAGGCGACCAATACAATCCAGAAAAGAGCGAGCAATGGCAGCCTTGTGGGGGCACGTGGCCAGCAGCAGGATTCACCGAGGTACTGGCCAGGACGAAAGGTATGCAGGGAAGACAAGGGCCAAGAAACATGACGTTTTCTGGCCTAGTCAACAGAAGGGTAGTCCTGCTGTTAGAAGCAGGAAAGACTGTAAAAGTGCAGTTTGTTGGGGGAATAAGGGCCATAGAGTTCTGCACTGAAGTTACACAGCTGAAAGGACACTTAAGACTCTAAGTCATGTTACAGGTGACAGAAAGCATGACCAGGAAAGGACTTGGCTGAGAGAAAAGGCTAAATTCATACCCAAGGTAGCAGATGACATTTGGCTTCTGGGCCATCAAGAGTACCCCATATACTCTAAGGCTAAATTAAATACCTTGGAATACATGTACATATTAATACTATTTAAATTTACTAAAAATCTATAATCAATGTATGATACACACAGCAACTTGTAAGCTAGTAATGACCAAAGCCATTCCTATTTCTAATAGACATTTACGGTTTAGCCCCAGTACAAACTACTAAACTAGTCTAAAGCTAACTTGAATTCCCCAGGAAGAAGCATTTTCCTCCACACACACAAACTATGAACATTAAATTTTTATAGTTCACTGTTTTGATGTTTGTTTCACCTGAACTACAAACTCTATGGCAGTAGACACAGAGTCTCTGATGCTTACTTACTAAAGTATCAACTCAGAAGACTGCACCTAGAACATAGTAAATGCTAAAAAAAAATTTGTCAACTAGCCTCCTAAGGCACACTGAACCTAACACCCACCTAACACTCAACTTTTCACAGGGGAGGGGCAGGCTATAA
This sequence comes from Hystrix cristata, assembly GCA_004026905.1. Classification (NCBI taxonomy): domain Eukaryota; kingdom Metazoa; phylum Chordata; class Mammalia; order Rodentia; family Hystricidae; genus Hystrix; species Hystrix cristata. The sequence goes on from PVJO010014083.1 coordinate 31,857, forward strand.
CAACTGGGAAACAGAGAAGTAAATGGAAAAATAATCAAGTGAAGAACCGAGTTAAATTACTGTGTTTCCAATCTAAAAACTCCTTTGTGTCACCTGTACCTCTGCAGCTTTTGATAACATCTGAAATGTAATTTACTAATGACACTGCAGGCCCTTAAAGGAACAAGGCAAGAAAGAGGGAAGCAAGGAGGCAGAGAAGGAAGAGGGGGAGACAGAGCGAGACTGAGTCCCAGCCACCCCGTGCCCTCCTAGACACCGCCTTGGTGCTCAGCCCTGCGCCCCACGTGGCTGAGGGCACAGAGCTGAGGAGAACATCCAGCAGGGACTCTTCAGTGCAGAGTGATTCTCCTAGCCTGGCTTCATCCAGTAAGACTTCCCTAAGCGGCTGCTCAAACAGCTGCGAGCACCTGTCAAGTCACGGAAAGCTGCTTCTGACCTCCCCGAGTATGTCTCACTGACAGTGTGCGGATGGCCCGGAAGACCAAGTTTGCAGAAGGGACTGCATTCCTGGTCCATGCTAGAGGTTTCACCAAATGTTACCATTTGTCAAGATCCCCAAAATCAAGGGGGCATGTTAACTCGCTATCCTTATTTACTTCAGCCAAAAAAGAACTGATATGAGACTTCTATCATAATCCATTCACCTATCATTCACGTAAACTCCCTGGAACAATATGGTTCACTATACATCACTTTATACCACCTGAAGACTTTAATTTCCCTGCACTCTATTTGCTGAGAGTACCAAATGCCCTTAAATTTATGTTCTCCTCTTCTCTTCCTTAACCTTATTAGTCATTTAATTGCTAGCTGCCTAAGGCAAAGCATACCCAGAATCAGAGGTGAAAAAATGTTCATTAAAAAACTATTTTCAGCCTTAAAAATATATGGTATACATACCTAATTATTAAATATTTTCACCCATCTCTTGGTTAAGCTGATATATACACTCAGTCTAACTTTCAGCCATACCCTACACCTGTCCCTCTGCCACCGACAGGCGCATGTACGGGCAGAGCCTCCTGGTGAGACAGGGCATCTAGCAAGACTCCACTCAGTCACAGTGACCAAAGTTCCTGGACACCTGCCGTGACTCCGGCATTGTCTGGGCAAGTGGAGATGAACAACAGAGCTCCCCGCTCTGAGAGGTGTCCTGTCTGGAGCTAAGAGGGCAAGGAGAGGCCTCGTATCAGCACAGGGTCACACAGTAGCTAGCAGGCTGTATGGAGCACTTTCAGGACGACGAGAGGGCGCGGGGCCTAAGTGAAGGTGAAGGTGGAGGTAGCGGAGGAAATCGGAAAGAGTTTCACAAGGAATAAATCCCCTCGGTCATGGGAGATATAAATCAAGCAAGGGGACCACGAAGGAGAAGATAAGCTCCTGCAGACCCAGGGAGAAAATAGGTTTCTCCTCTACCATTATTAGGGAGCCGGACCTTTATTCCATCAACAATGTTGGGTTTCTTAATTGCTATTAGTACACATTTTCAATACATAATCATTGCACATCATAGGGAGTTGGCACATGTACAGAACACATCTTAATTCTTTTCATGTCTCTCTTCTCTCCCCAGCCACCTCATTCCCTCCATCTCTTAGTTCCCTTTCCATTTAGAAAAGATCTATCTCTCTGTTTCCTGTTATCTATCTTTCATTTTACTCTTTAATTTATTTATAATTTGGGTTTCTCTCACAAGAGAAACCATGTAATATTCAAGCTAAACAGTGTTGAACTTTACACAAGGGAATGACATGGTTAGATCCACACAGCAGATTCTTCGCTCTGGTGAGACTGCAGAAATTGATGGGGTAAAGAAAGGGGAACAGGAAAACCTCCTTTGCCTCCTTCTGATCTCACAGCACCTAAATAAGTGAAAGGGCCACCCTGTTTTTCTGACAAAAGCAATAGCAGCAACTAATTCTAAAATGGTGTATGTTTTAACTTCTTACTGCTCTATTTCCTCATTGCACATACGCATGAACTGAGGCAATGTTGTTGCTGGGCTGGAAGGAGTGGCCCCAGGTTTGAAGCAGGCTATCTGGTATCAGAGCCCTTGCTCTGGGAATGGGAACAATAAACAGGAGGCCATCAGCATCTCCTGAGTCGATGCCTCGGGGGCTTTGAGAGCTTGCCCATACTCATCAGAGGCTGCTTCCAGTGTAGACTGGGGGCCCAGACTGCCTTGATCAAAGCGGCAGCCTCTTCCCTACAACACAAGAAATACCTCTTCGAGCTCCAGTGCTCCCCTTCAAAGTGCGTTCTACTGGGGCCAAAGTGGGCAGAAGGAACGCAAAAGGACCCTGCAGCTGTGGGTGTAAAGCCCCAATTGCCCCAATCACCATGTACACCTTCCTCACCTTCACCTTGAGAATACTGTAATACCAAGATTGGGAGCAAGTCAAATAACACTCCAAGTTTCCCCCGCAGTTTCAGTTCTTGGGGTTTTCAGTGCTAAAGATGCAGACTGAAGCTGGAAATGTATTCAAGGATGGTGAAGATATGTCTTCCTCCCAGCAAACAGAAGTACTATCCAAACGATACCAACATTCGTCAGTGAAAACCCTGCGGGGTAAGCGTGATACTAGTGCGCTCAGACACACAGGGATAAGCATGAGCACAACTCTCTAGAGCTACAGGCTGCTCAACTACCAGATTTGATTCCTGTTGTAAAAACTAAATATGGGAAATACACATTTACATCTGTAAGTGCTGTCTACGTCCCTTCACAATGTCACAAAATAGCTCGTACTGGGTGTCTCTTAGTCATTTTCTCACAGTTGAGACACAACAGCCAGTGCTCACAACTTAATGGAGGAGAGGTTTATTCTGGCTCATGTTTTCAGTCCATAGTCAGCTAGTTCCAAGGAAGGGAGGGCATGGTAGGAGGGTCTGGCAGTGGAGAGCTGCGCACCTCATGGGGACTGGGAAGCAGAGAGAAAAGGGAGGAGCCAGGAAGGGAGATACACCCTTCCAGGTAATGCCCTCAGACTCTTCTGACCAGGCCTACCTCCTAATAGCACACTTAGCTATGGATCCATCAGTGGATTGAGCTACTGACAAGCATAGTGCCTCCATGATCCAATCACCTCCCAAAAGCTCCACTTCTGAGCACACGAGGCTCTTGGGGGACATTCTAGATCTATGCCATAACACTGAGCAATGTACAAGCAACAGAAATTTACTGGTCAAAGTTCTGGAGCCTACAGAGTCCACCATCAAGACAACAGCCGAGTCAGCAGATTCATTCTCTGATGAGGACCTCTATTCTGATTCGTAATTGCCCCTTTTCTATTGGCCTTCACATGGAAGAGGGAAGAAAATTCTCTGGGCCGTCTTTCTAAGGGCACTAACCACAATCATGAGGGCTCAGCCCTCACAAAGTAATCACCTCTCAAAGGCCCCACTCCTAACACCACACTGGGTTTCGGTTCCATCACACGCATTTGGGGAGGACACAGATGTGTAGGCCACAGCACAGACACACCTAAAAGGAAAAACTGTATGAAAATGAGCAGGCGATCTCCCATATATAATATAGTACTATGTGTCTAGAAAGTTCTTGTTTAAATAACTTAAATGTTTTGAAATTTTTTAAACAACATTTTTATAGAATTTAAGAGTGGCCACTAATTAACAGAATCCTAGAATCAACATATTTGCAGAGACTATCCCTAAGTGATTGTTGGATATTAATTTCTACCATATTTGCTTAAAGTAGTGTCTCTCATTACTTCTGGATGAACAGGCTTAGTCACCTGCCAGACAAAATACCAAGCTCTTCCTCACAATATGACAGAGCATCGAATTGGAAAAGAAAATGCTACACCATGGGAAGAGCATGACTTTCAAAACACCACTCCTTCTTCTATCACATTTTGCAGCAAAACATATTGCATTTGCCAAGGCACCCTATGCAAGTTTATTATTAGGAAGTCACACGCTGGCTTTCCAAGTACAGAGGACAGAGTAGAAAGGAAAGCATTTTCCTTCAACCCGGAGTAGCCAGTCCTCTGGTTCTAATCCATTACATCAAAGCTGAAGTTCACAAGTCTGGAAAGAGTACAGGGTCAATACTGAGCTTAGTTCTATGCAAAATGACCTCTAAGATGACCGTGTATCTTATCTCCTAAAATCTTCCCAGTGACATTGTCTATTGCAACAGGAAGGAGCAAAGAGGAAGAAGGTGCTGGCTATGTCCCCTGACACAGCAGAACTGACTTATTCAGAGAAGAAAATAGAAGAGCTACTAGTCACTACTGATGTTCCATTTAACCCTGAAATTCAAACTTAGCATCCTCTCCCTGGAAATGTCACAGATATGGGTTGTGTGTGACCCAGGCAGCTCACTTCCCTGCTCTGCACCATCATCTCTCATCTGCATATTGTGTGGTTGTGAACACTGACTATTCCAGTGCACTCGGAACCCGAGACCTGGCCTGATACATAGGAAGCACTAAATATACACTGGACACTGATTTATTTCCATAGCCAAGAAAAATGTATACACTTTACACAGAATTTATACTGTTACAACTACTTATACTAACCTTATTCACCATACTTTTTAAGTGCATAAGGCAAGGGTTTCTTATGGTCTAACACAGGCCCCTTAATCTTCCCTAGTCCAACAAAAAGTTCTGAGGGGGATTTTTATACATGGTAGAATGAATAATCTTTTACATAAAAATTGTTATATTTTCAGGGAGCAAAAATATCCTCTCTTAAAACAATGCACACAATAATATGCTCAACATAATATACACTACACTCAAAGAAATAAAAACAAACTGAACTTCTCTGCCTAAATTTTATTTAAAAATACAGGGCCTAAAGAAGCATGAGGATACAAAGGAAAAAGGGCGAGAACAGCCCAGGTAAAAGCAATGTATTATTTGTCCACATCTAATAGGTAGCAACCAAGAGAGAGTTTCACTCCTGCTATTCCTATGAGTCTGCTTTCATCAGCCCCTCACACACATACAACATATTCCACCCCCCAGACAAAGATGCCAGAAAAAGCCCCAAAGACTTCTGGTCCTGGTTTTGTTTCAGGCAGGGACCACCTACCTAACCAAGAAAGTCAATTTCTACTAAAGGGGACAGAGGTAGTACCTACCTATATCAAGGAGACAGGAAAAATGCTTTTTTATAGCAATAACTTCATGTTAAACTTTCATATGAATGAAATTTTTAATTCTGTATGAGTTCAAAGTTCTACAGGGGTCAGAGACTATGGAGAGAATTCAACGTGAATCCTGCAAAGCTGGAGCTCCAGAGATACAGAAGCTGCACTTACTCGAGTACCTGTTAGACCACCCTACACCTGGGAAGTGGCATTTCCAACTCGTTTTACTACCTAAGAATGAAGTCACGTGTACAAAAAAGCTACCCAGGGAAGTCCCCTCAGCTGTAACACAAAGTCCTCATGATGTGCAAGGCACTTAAAAGCTGTAGTCTTTTACAAACTGATACTTACCCCCCACAACCGTCTCTCGTGGGGGCTTCTGTATGTGCCCTTCTGCACCCACCTGTCCCATAAGCAACCTCACACGGGGTCACATCCAGAACTGCCATCCACCACAGTGAGGGGAAACCCAGAAGGCTGAGATGGAAAGGAAAACTCAGGAAACTTTACCTGGGGAGATCCTCACTGAGAAAAAGAAAAGGACAGTGTGTTCCAGACAGCCCAGGAAAGAGTGCAGATCATTAATCTGACAAGAACGGGATGGGGTGACTGGCTGGGTACCAAGTGGCAGAATAAAGCAGGTGGACCTGCCTTTGCAATTAAGGCAGTTCACTGCTCTTTTCCTCCTCTCAGCGAGAAAGGACCATTTCATCACCAAAGAAAATTAGTTGTACTTCTTTGCTAGTTTAGCACAAGATTAATGGCAAATTTACTTCCAAATTCCATCATTAATAAGCATTAACTCTCCCCTGGCTTGCTCTCTTGCTTGTCTTGCTGCCTTCTGCCTGTCTGCCATTCCACCCTGCCTTGGACCTAGATGATTGTCGACTGAAACCTCTACAGACTGTGAGCTAAATAAATCTTTCTTCCCCTAAAAAAAAAAAAGAAAAAAAAGCATTAACTCTTTATAACTTATAAAATCCCTCAGAGCTGAACCTCTTACAAGACAAATTTGAGGTACACATGATCTCCAAGCAGTGCACGAAAGAGACACAGCAATTCCTTCTGGCTACAGTAAATACTGGTGGCAGCAGCGGCAGCATCCACGATAGGACGCATCTATTGGTGCCTACTGTGTGCTACCCACTGTTAAAATCACTGGACATGAAGAGCTGCATTTGGTTTCACAGAGAAAGATGACGTGGGTTATATTTTTATCCCTCTTTAAGGGGACTGAGTCTTAAAGAGGTTCAATAACTGGGAATCTTAACCAAACCAAGTGATACCAAAATCTGCATATATCTCAAGTAGTCTTAACAGCTAGACTACTTGAGGCTGGATGGTTCTCAATTTTTGCTCCCTTTTTTTTTTTTTTTTTTTTTTAGCTGTTGCTTGTTTAGTTTTATTTTTTCCAAACTGTCGTTAGCCTGTGGGATAAGAAACATTCCCCAGAGTGATAACCAAAACATGTACACATAATGCACTTAGACAGCTTATGGACAAAATTCAACAAGAATAATGATAAAACCCAACGAAGCAGTGGTGGGCAGGGTACTGAATGAAGAGTAGTGAGAGGCTGATAACTATGGAAGCTGGGTGATGAGTATGAGACAGCTCATCTCTCTATGTGGACTATGTTTGCAATTTTTCATAATAAAAGGTTTTAAAATGACCTGACTTATTGATAATTTAGTGAGTCATTTCCTTTGTTTTACTAGGTCATACTTTTATATAGTTTAAAATTCAAAATCTTATAAAAGGTATACACTGAACAGTCTCACTCCCACAAGATTATCCTTCTAGTCTTTCTCTACAAAAATACCTAGCGAGGTATTCTTATTTCTACCCTTTTCTTTCACAAAAGGTAACAAGTATCTCTGTTGTTTCTCAGCTTGTTTTATTCATTTAACCAAGTAGCCTGGCAATTGTGCTCTTCACGTCAATGTATAGAGAGCTTTTATTTCTACTTTACACCTGGTGGGTATCCCACAATACAGGTATGCCGTACACCATTTCAACCAGGACACCAGAGTTGTTTCCAGTCTTTTACTATCACAAATAATGTCATTCTCACAGCAGAGGATAACTCCTAGCAGTGAGGTAGTTGTAGTGGTGTGCTAGCAAATGTTTAGCAACCAACGATCCAAGCAAAAAAAGACTTTGAGGGTTCAATGTACTGATTCCCATGGTGTAAATACTCCCACCCTGGCTGATTACAAGCAATCGCCACAATGTCACTGAATATGGACTGGGAAAGAGGTGTGCACAATGGCTTCCATGAAGTGACTCCAACACCTCACAGGATTGCTGAGACACAGGATAAATGCACCCATAGTTTTGAGAAATAGTAGCAGACTTTTCCCCCTATAGATGCAACTCTTCGTGTTACTACCAACAATGTTTTAAAATGCATATCTTCTGAAGGCCTTACCAACAGAATAGGGTCAAACTTGGATTTGTGATCAATGGTTTCTCAACATAGTTTTAATCTGCATTTTTCTGTTTATAATGAGTTTAATGTAAGTATGATATAAATTACACTCACATAAAGGAACACTTCCATTTTGTGATTAGTAAACTGTTTTTGTCCATTTCTCATTTTGTTGGTTGTATAAGGATTTCTTACATATATTCAATTATTGCAACAATCCTATAAGCTAGGAGTAGATCCAGGTTTCATGGGACATAAATGCTATATAATTTGAATGTTCTCCTTAAAATAAAGAATACAAAATTATGAGTGCTATAAGGAGTTGTAAATGTATTTCTTTGAAATAAAAAAGTATTAATTCCTTGGAGTCTTAGTCCCTTTCTTCTAGGACCCTTTCAGACATTTAACAAAAAATGCCTACATAGAAATACTTCCCAGTTGCAAAATGGCTTCTCATTCCCATCTAGAATACTCTACAGCTCCCAGAAACACACCATACTCACAGGGACCTAAATCTTAAGCCTTGGTAGCTGCAGAGGAATTCAGTGCCTGCCCAAAAGGTAAACATTATAATCACTATCTCACAGATGGGGAAACTGAGGCTTAAAGGTGTACAGCATGCCCCAAGTCACACGGCAGATGTCAACTCGAGACTGTTTTATTCTAAAGGCTCTAGGTCTAACTAACAGAGCGCCTCCCTAGTAATACTGACATATTCACAGCAGGGCTGTAATTCGTACATCTCACTGCTGGGCAGCTTGAACCACCAGTGGTACATGCATGACTGTCCTATGCATGACTGTACCACTTCTACTACCAGTGTACAGGCCTCCTGATGGGACAGTCAGACATGTACCACCAGTGGGTTACGCTGGCTGGAACTCATTTAAACCAACTACTGTATTTGACCGAATCTATCCTTTCAAAAATAATCACTTTCATTATTAGTTTTTGGGGAGTGGATTTGATTTGAAACAAATTCCCAATTTATTTCCATTTGTAGTTCCAAAACATACTGTCCCTCCTTTAAAAAAAAAAAGCCCTTCTATGTGTATCTAACTAAATAGAGGACACGGTCCGCTTCTTGCTTGTCTGAGAGGTCCGCTGACACTGAGGGGCAAACAATGAAACACGGTGACTCAAAGTTTAACACTCGTTTTGGGAGTTTGCTTCCTACTATACGCTTCCATTTCTCATAAACCTAGATCCTCATATTGGGAAACAAGACTAAGACCCGGGACTATGATCAATTGTGGTCTACGAACTAGGTATGTGAAAAACCCCAAATCTACGCTACAAGATGGAATTCTTCCACCCCTATTTGAAATGAAACCAATTAATCTACTAATAATTTGGGTCAAACTTCAACATTCTTGAAAAACAGAAGTCTGACTGATGATTTGACCAGGATGTGGCTAGAGAGGGCTGCTAATAATGCTTCCTCCCTGGAAGTCAGGAGACTGCACACACAACAATGGCAAGGACAGTCCAGTGCAGGGCGTAATGTCCAGCCCAACATGTCCCACCGAGAGACAGTGACAGACAGCTCAAAGGATCCCCGAGACAGACCAGGGACATGGCATAAAGTAAGAGTGAATAAGGTCACAACTACATCTTATGCCAGGCTTACAGGTTACTCTGACAACCTGAAATAAAATGCAAGGCTCCAAGTACAGAGCTTGCTCATCTAATGCATCCACTCAGTACCCCTTTACTGCAGCCCCTGCCCACTTGCTGTCAGAACAGTCACGTTGGATCAGACTTAAGAACAAAATAAGCCCTTGATTTTCAGAGTTCATAACTCTTTCAGCCCCACATTTTAACTTTCAAGTTCATTGAAATCTTTTTCTAAACTATTTTTTGCAGTTACATAAATATATCCACTATCCAATCTGAAAGGTTAAAAAAACAATAAAACACGAAGTAAAATCATTCTTTACAAAAGGTTCTGTACTAAACTAGCATTATTCATTTGAAGATCTAATAAAGATTTATTAAAACACCAAAAAAACATGTTATGCTTCACATTCAAGCATGCTGTACATGCACATCCTGTGGAACAGGGCGGCGAGGGTACATTCTTCAAAGAGGTCACACTCATTTATCCACTACATAAAAATGATCTACATTCCTTGAAACTGTAACACTTCTGTAAACAAGTAAGAATTTTTATCTTTATCAGCTTTACCTGCTATTTGTACTGAACCATCCTCACCGAGAAGAATATTACCAGCTTTCAAATCCCTATTAGAAAAAAAAATGAAGAATGAATTGTAGAGAACCAATATTGGATTACACTGACTCAGGAAGGTTTTTAAACATAGCATGAAATGGAGCTGTTTGACTTGGTTATTATTTTATGAATATTAAAATTGTATCTCAAAATTTAAAAATTCCTAGGATACACTGTGATAGTTTGCTCTTGGGCACAGTTAAGATTTAGTAATAAATATTTTATGTGAAATCATTATCCATATTTAATTAAATCACTACAGAGTAGACTGTTTCATATTTCAAAGTTAGAGTGTCCCCAAACTCGCTACACTATCATTTTATTGAGAATTAAATCTCCATCAATGTAAAGCTTTCTACTTCCACTTAAATTTGATTTCTAATGTATTTTTTAATTACTGGAAAATATATTAGAGATCATTAAATATATAGCTCACTTATGGCCCAGGGTAGGGGAATAACATTATTATTACTACTGGTAAATGTCTGTCTACCTGCAAAAGCTTCTAACATCTCAAATAATACTAATCTTTTTGAAACATCACACACTCATTTTGTGTTGTTTGGCTATTTAAAGAATTAGCATTCTATGTCACAAAAGAAGATAAAATTAGTGCTTCCTCCTTCCTTCTCAGCACCATGTCTTGAAGTGTGAATATACTTCAAGAGTAATTATGTTAACTAATTTTTTAATGAGTCCACTCAGCACTTTTTATATTCAGCTCTAATTTCAGTGAAAGCATACAAACCAACCCCAAGGATACCGATATAATTCATTAAAACTTATTCTTGGTTAAGTGCTGTTTCCATTTGATTTGGGTTTTTTTTTTTTTCCAGTGCTAGTAATCGAGCCTAGGGCCTTGTGCATCCTAAGCGCGTGCTCTATTGAGAAGTTACACTCTTAATCCCTTGTGGGTTTTTTTTTTTGGCATTTATTTAGCTTAAGTGAGAAATAACATTAATATCTACCTGCATATAGTACTTCTTTAAAATTCTTTACAAACCAGGACTAAACATAAAGAGTGGACCTTCTGCAGACACCATACCTGTGAATCTGACCATTTCTGTGTAGGTAGTCTAAGCCTTCTAAAACCTCTTTAAGAATTGTCGCTATTATTGCCTCTTCCAGAACCCCATTCTTGTGTTCCCCTCTGTTGACGATATATTTGATGATATCCAACATGGAACCTGAGTGGATAAACAGAGGAAATAAAAAAATAATTTTAAAAGTACCTTCATTCCACTTTAAGATTAGAATTCTCTCTACTATTAGAACATTAAATAGGAACATCAAAAGATTATTTTTGCTGATTTATTTCATGCACAGATCCCTAAGGGATACTAACAAGTGAATGGTAACCCCATGACCGGAACACTAAGTCCAAGTTTGCCAGGGCACTTTCACTGTGAATGTGAAGAAAAGGATCCTTGGGCTGGAGGTGTAGCTCGGTGTTAGAGCTCTTGCTTAGCACATGCAGGGACCTGGGTTCTATTGGCGGCAGCAATAGAGTTGAAAAAAATGAACAGCCAGGCTCAGTGGCACATGCTTCTCAGGAGGCCGAGGCAGGAGGATAACTTGAGCACAGGAGTTTGAGACCAGCCTAGGCAACATAGTTGAGACCCCTCACCGCCAGGTATAAATTTCAAATAGGGTTCAGGAAGGCTAAGATGACAAAGAAGGGAGTAGGAATCCAGGAGAAAGACGGCAGTAAGCTTCTGAGAAAGTATGGAAAGTATGTCACCTCTAGACCTCTGCTTATAACCCAGAGAGTCCTCTCTGTGAGTCTGCATTATGCAATCTTTATTTCATCTTCTTGATGCTTCACGTACTGACTTTTACAATAAAGAAACAAACACCCAGGACTTTGTTAGAAAATACAGATGGTAACCTTGGCACTGAGGACTCATGTTTCAACACATACTAATTAACATTCCAAACCTCTGGGTCATTTTATAAGCCATAATTACCTGGGAGTTCAACATTTCTGAAGACTTAACAAATGGCTACCTCAGGACCTGAATTTGGCTCTGGGCTCTCTAAGATTAACTAAGAGCATACCATACCAGACTAGCTGCCCACCCCTCATTAAGAGATTTGATGTGATAAAGTGTTGTAGAGGAAAATAATTGCATCTTTCTCCTCCAAGAGAAAAAAAAAATCTGTTTATGCATTGACTCTTAGATTTGGGGATCATTTAGAAAACAGTGATTCTAAAAAACAAAAAACACCATTTTATTCTTATAAGGATATACCTTACCAGACATGTATGTATTTCTGGCCTGGTGAAAGAAAAATGAGCAAGAGTCCCTATCTGTCCACGTTCCTCTTAGCTGCAAAAACCTGTTAAAACCTAGTCCTCTTTGCTACAGCCCTGAAAAGACTGGACTGAACTTTACAAACCATTATTCCTACCAGGCCCTCAGAACCAAAGACAGGATATTCTCAAGTTTATAAAAGTGAAAGGTTAACTGAGGTAGAATCACAACTTAAACAGTATTTGGGATTATTCAGGGCCCTGGTCACCAGGTCACTCAGCCATGGTGAAAATTCACAAGAAGAGAACGGGGAGGGGGGTGTGTAACTGCAATCCCAGCACTTTAAGAGGCTGAGGCAGAGTATTGCAAATTCAAAGCCAACTTTGACAATTTACCAAGACCCTGTCCCAGATGAAAAGTGTTGGGGAGGGGGGTTGCAGATGTAACAGTGCAAAGCTCCTGGGCTTAAGCCCCAATACTGAAGAAATAAAAATTAAGGAGAAGAAGAAGAGAACTGGTTAAGTTCCTGAGACTGACTTGGCAAAGCAGAATTCTGCACAGAAAGGAGGAGCAGGCCTCAACTCTCAAAGCAGCACTTCAGCTCTGCCCACTTCCTTTTCCTTTTTTTCTTTCCTTTTTTAATTAAAAACCAGAGTAGGCACTCAAGAAAACAAAGACTAACAGACTAAGGAGACCTGAAAGAGAACAGAACTAGTTATCTGGGCTCCCTGCTGAGACTTACAAATGCAGACTCAAGCCAATTACAAGGCCTTTGTCATCTCATTTCTAGGTCTGTGATTGAGTCAACAGTTTCTTTAAAAAATAATAATAAGTTAATTAAAATGTGCTCTGACTGAGCCTTAGCTGGAACTGGGTCTACAGATTAAAATGGGCTCTATGCTAAGAATTCAGCTACACCAGTTCTGGCTTTGTCCAGGCAACATGAAAACATTCTCCTCTGCTTCTGAACCACACTTCACCTCTTCTAACAACATACAGGGAACGATGCCCCAGAATTCTGACTTGGCAGAGCTTTGGCTTTGCTAAGGAAACCATGTGAGCCTTCTCAGATTCAACTTTGGGGTCTGTAAAACGAAGGTGATATTTGCAACATAACATAGTTTTTAAGTCAACAAGTCCTCCTGTCAAATAGTAGCACCAACGGTTACTACTATGTCCATGACCTTGGGCAAGCTGCTTAACTCACTTGAACTTTGGGTAGTTTCTGAAAACTGGAGATACCACCAGCCATTCAGGGATTTTGTCAAGTTCAAGCAACACTGAGTAAGTGAATTGTCTTAAACAGGATCTAGCCATAAAGTGAGTAACTTCAATAAAGTTACTGGTTATCATTTTCATTCCCTCTATGCTATGTATGTTAAAAGATTTTTAAAGCTTAAATGTATGGATGTGGAAAGGTCTTGTAGATTAAATTGGCAATGACTTGCACAACTCGAGGGTTGAGGGGGAAACTGAGTCTAGAGGGGGAAAGTTACTTCTCCTTGCCAAGTACAACAAGATGAGAATAGTGCCACTTCTGATCAAGTCTACAAGCAAAAATCCAGCACACATTTCGCTCCATGTCAAATTAGTACCTACTGGACACCAGGGTCATTAAACAGTTTTTTCTTCATGATGTCCACACTCTCAATCTGCAAGGTCCAGTATGGTAGCTGCTCGGAAATAAAGTGATTTAAATGAGCTAAGTAAAAACTAAATAGAAACTCGGTCCCTTTGCCATACTTGCCACATTTCAAGCACCCAAGAGTCACATGTGATTGGCAAGAAGTGGACAGTACAACTATAAAACACAGAAAGTTCTAATACTATAAAACACAGAAAGTTCTACTACTAACCAATAAATGACTTGGTATATTGTGATGTGTTAAGGACTTCAATAATGTTTTTAAAAGGGGGGTTTAACAGGAGAGGATTGGGCTGGGGGTGTAGCTTAGTGGTAGAGCACTTACGTAGCATGCATGCGTAAGGCACTAGGTTCCATCCCCAGCACAGAAGAAGGAAAAGGAGAAAAGGGAAGGGGGGAAGCAGGAGGAGGAAGTAGTAGCTGTACAGAGGTGACCTTTCAGAGCTTGAGCGTACAGAAAAAGAAGAGTATCTAAGGCTGAGGAGAAGCACAAGAAAGGGCCCAGAGGCATCAGATGACATAAGATATTTAGGGGGCCTGGGCCTCACCTAGCTTAGGTCAGGCATGTCATACACAGAGAAGGGGACATAGATAGTCCAGGAAGTTATGACCAAGTATGAAAAGCTTTAAACGTCAATATTAAGAAATCTGGCCCTTATTCTGTAGCAAGAGTAAACCATACAAAACTCAAAACACAGGAATGAGCGGATCAAATCTAAAGTCTTATTCAGTATGCTGGCTCCTACAAAAAGGGAAAAAAAGAAAATAAGCAAACAATAACAAAACCCACTTACCTCCACTTAGTAATTTCATGACAAGCCAAAGTTCATCTTTTACCACAAAAGAAGTATAATAGGTGACTACGTTGGGATGGCTGCACTGACTCATGGCTTGGATTTCTTTCTGCAAAAGAAGAGCAAAACATGGCATAGTTCCACAGGGTACAAAGAGAGAGGCAAAACGCGAGTGAAGCACAGTTGAGCACCTAAATAACTTTCTTACTCAAAAGCATGGGTAGGCAGCAACTAGGGGAAGGAGGCGGAAAGATTCCAAGTTCAAGGCCAGTTTGGACAGTTTAGTGAAACCTTGTCTCAAAATAAAACTCTTAAAAAGGACTGTGGATATAGCTCAGGGGTAGAGCCATTGCCTAGCACAGATTCAATCCTCAGTACTGAAGAAAAGAGCATACCAGGGGAGTACTTCAAAAAAGTTTCACAAAGACTCTCAGTTTTGTCAACAGGCTAGAATTAGAATTTGGAAGTCCTCCACAAACCAGCAGTCCATGGATCAGTCACAGGACAGGGGACTTCAGGTCAACAAACCCCCCAGAAGATCCCCCTACTCTACCAGCCAACAGCCTTGCTATGTAGGATGAGGTGTCTGCTCCCTCAGCTGAGACCTCAACAGCCAGAGAAGTGACTGGGTGAGTAGTCAGGCGACTGGGTCCCAGTGCCAGCCTGAACTCTGGATGGGTGGTCTCACCTCCTCCCTCATCCAAAAAGGGACACAAAAACTGTCTGCTTCTCAGGAGTGCTGTGATGGCAAATGAGAAAATGAAGGTAAAAAATCCTAGACTATCACTTCCCAAACTATCTTCCATGGTAGATAGTTTCTCCAGAAAAAAGAGAGTGGGATGGAGCAGGCAGAGTAAAATAAGCTTGGGAAACATCGGATACCGTGTCTCACGGTCACAGGGAATATTAGTAGAGGAAAAGGCTCCGAGAAGTTCTATGGTAGAAAAACTGCCAGTTCAATCCACATTAACACAGCAGAAAAACAATGCTGTACGGGTCACATTTTGGAAACACTGCTGCTGAGCAAAGGTTCTATATAAAAAAGAAATAAAACAGAGCTCTGAAATAAAGTGAATGGAAACCTTCAATACAGCACATTTTTTTCTGCTCAAGTTCATACTGGTTTGGGTTCACTGTTTCAAGGCACTGCCAGATGACTCCTATAAAACTGCAGACTCATGCAAACTATCAGTTGAGTGAGACCATCACAGCTCACTTTCAAGGCGCTGCTCTAAAACCACGCGAACACCCTAAGTCATCAAAGCAACCTCACATGTGCTATAATGCACTCATGATAAAAGACAAGTGCATTCCTGGATCCTACCAGCATTTTCAATTATAATGAACCTCTTGTTCCCTTCAAGTTAATTCAGTTACCTGACCAGCACATTCCTGTTTGGCCTACTATCTTAGCATATCTAGGACTACCTAATCCTCACTTTACTAGGAAGATTCCATATGTCAGATAACATGGCCAAAATACCACAGCACGTAACACATACGACGACTTAACGCAGTAATATGTCTATTTAGAATGCCTCCTACCATGGGCAAACTCTTAAAAAATACACTATTTTTATACTTTCTTCCATGACATACACATTTTCCCTTTATCATTTGACTCATTCATTTGACAGGATTTCTAGAATTGACACTTTTCAATTTGACAACTTCCATCATTTAAACAAGATCTGAAACCTGAGGTCCAATTTCTGTCTATTTCTGGTGTCAGGTTCTAATACCATGACATGCTTCAGAAGGAGAAACTGAACACTGGCCAGGCTGTTCCTATTTCAAGTCATTAGTACCCCCTCAGTGAGGAGACAGGCCACCAGGATGGCCTACAGCAGTTGGAAGGGTCCAGTTTGGCCACAGAAATAAGAATAATGTGTCTTGAATGGAGATGTGCTCTGAATTTTCGCTGCCTTATGTTCAACCTAAGTGCTTGTATTTCTTAGCTTCCTAACTCCAAACTTTTAAATTATTAATAAAAACATAATAAATGATGTTGTTCATAGGAATGAACAACGCTCATGGAAAAGGAAGTACTTTACATCAAAACAAGGTTAGGTCAGCGTCAGGAAAAACACATTTTTTAGCCCTTCACATTTAGATGGTTACAGTATCACTTCCTACCTACCCAGAGTATCAAGTTCTCTCATCTTGAAATGAATAAATTGTGCACCCATGTGCATGTGTGTGTATCTGTGTCTGTGTGCTTAACTCTTTTAGATAACCTACGGCTACAACTTACCAAATTCTTAAAAAGGGGTAGAGACTGTCACAGATAATACTCCTTCCACAGCAATAGGACAAAGACAGATCAGAAAAGGGGTAGGGAACCTGGTAGTGGATTTGCATCAGTCTGAGGGCTTACACACTCTTCTTCCGTGTACTTTGCCCTCATTCAGTGCCTGGCTGGGAGTCCCTATGCCCAGTTCCGTCCCATCCATTTCACACCACAGTCTTCCCATGCAGCAGAGCCTCTAACACCTAAGGACATTATGAAACTTGCCTCCAGGAAGAACATGTGTCACTCTGTCCTAGGATGTGACCTGTGCGATCAATGAACCAAAAATGGGGTAGAATGAAAGGAAAAAGTGAGGTCCCCAACGGCCCACCTAACCCTTAGTTTATATATTAACCTTTTGTTTAGTTGCTTCTAGAGAGGCCAAAAAACATAAAACCTTGAAAATATAAATATTTCTTGAATCAAATGTTCTGGGGTACACCATATGGGGTAGTGGCACAGCATGTGCTTAGCATGCGTGAGGCCCTGGGTTTGACCCCCAGAACTCCCTAAAAAAGACACCTTCTATTTATTTTTAGAGCAGTGACCATGTTGAAGCCCCCCTTGGTTGAAAAAAAAAAAAAAGAAATTAACTACATTATCCAACCTTTTTCCCAATGCCTTAACTTCATTCAGTGGTTACAAAAAGACATTTAATCCCAAATATGTTCATTTGTTCTTATCTCCAAAAATAACTGAAGTATCTCCCGAAGATGAGCAAACTGATGTGAAGACTTCTCATCAAAGTCTTCCCAATGGAGGAATGGGTTCTACTCCCCTTAACTAGGACACAATCCATGTGGAAGTGACTTAGAACAGGGCTTCCCCGACTGCACTGTAGGGAACCTGGTACCAAGCAAGTTCCTCCATGCAGAAGGTCTGGAGCAAGGCCTGAGAACCTGCATTTCTAACCGGCTCC
>PVJO010014084.1:0-49511 GCA_004026905.1 Hystrix cristata
ATGGGAGTTGGGGCCTAACTAATTCCAAATGAAAATCTACCGTGAGAGAAACTCTATTGTCAGATAAAGGAAAGGAGTGCAGTTTACTACAACTTAATTCTTTGCATTCAGTTTTCATTTTCCCAAAAAGATCTTAAGCTCCACACTAGCCAAACACTTGAGTAGCTCCTTGTTGGCTGGATTATGTTTTTCTAATAGCTAATCGCTTCTCCCAATATCATGTATACTAGTATTGAGCATATAGTAAGCACTTGACTCTCCAAATTCTACTTCAGAAGTGGCTGTGGTCATCCTTTCATTCAGATTCTTCATCTCTAGCCTATGAATGGTGCCCTCTGCCTTTTGTGTGGCCCACTGAAACAAGATCCCTACTAGGCTTCCTATCCATCTCTAGTCTTTCTAACCCGTCATGCGCAAAG
Source organism: Hystrix cristata (assembly GCA_004026905.1). Classification (NCBI taxonomy): domain Eukaryota; kingdom Metazoa; phylum Chordata; class Mammalia; order Rodentia; family Hystricidae; genus Hystrix; species Hystrix cristata. The sequence continues at coordinate 420 of PVJO010014084.1, forward strand.
CACTAGAGTTACTCTAAAACACAGATCAAATTATGACAGACCTTCACATAGAACAAATTCTGTAGGCTTTAATATGATACTGTAATTTTTTTAATGCCTACAAATTTGTCCCATCCTGGTAAGTGCTCTTCTTTGCAGTGTGACCGTGTTGCTTTTCCCATCGAAGAGTGGAGTCTGTTTTTCTACCCCCTTAAATCGAGGCTGACCTTGTGACTTGGTTTGACAAATAAAATGTAGCAGACATAACATAAGAGTTCTGAAGCTTGACAAAACAGGCCTGACAACTTCTGCCTTTGCTGGTTTGGAACACTGCCCTGAGACTCCGACGTAAGGAGTCAGCTGGCCTGCTGGAGGGTAAGCCACCATGTGGAGAAGACATGAGGCTCTCTAGCCGCAATCAACAGCCAGACGTATAAGCAAGGTCATCTCGGGCTGCCCAGCCCAGCTGATGCTAGTTGTGTGCAGACACATTAATGAGCCCAAAAGAAGCCAAGACAGCAATATCCAGCCAACTCATAGAAATGTACAAAATAGTGAATCACTGTCTTAAGCCACTAAGTTTTGGGGTGGTTTGTTGTACAGCGGTGGATAACTATGACAGGTAGGGCAATAGGATTTGTTTGAAGCGAGAGAGAGGATGTCTAGAATAATTCTGATTAATTGAAGTTTAAAGAAATAATAATGAGTTCAGGACGAAAGAAGCACTAGGAGCCTTTGGTACATTCCAGTGGTGATGTCCAGTGGGTAGGTGACTTACATGAGACTGAATGGGGCCCTCAGTTTTAGCAGTTGACAGTGGATTACATCTCTCGGGACCACCCTCTGAGTGACAGGAGGCAGAAGCCCAAATTCAGAAGACAAAGCCTTGGGGACACTAACAGGGCTGAGCAGAGGAAAGAAAGCCAGCAGAGCAGATTGAGTTTTGCAGCACAACTAGACAAGGGTAAGAGTATGTTTCTGTAATTTGCTTTTATTCTTTACTTTTTTCTTGGCCGTCAAAAAAGGAGAGGGGAAAAGACAAAAGTAGAAGAAGTCACAAAGATACCTGGGATTCTAGGTCGTGTAAGGAAGTTGCAAGGACCTCAGTAGTCATTCTTAGGATGCAAACAACCCTAGAAACACAGGAGGTCAGTGATGAGATATTTACAGTTGCGTTCCAGGGCCTTGGGGAAAATGCTTCACTAAGAAGCATAGCAAACTGTGCAGAAAAAGCAACTAACCAACCTTGCTACCCACACTCCTTTCTCGCCAAGACATAGGTCTAAGAAAAACCCAAACAAATTTGAATAAAAATAGAGAAACTAGCTACTCTAAGGAATGCCAGAAAAGGTAGAGTTGTGTGCAGAGACAGTCACAGAAAGGCAAAACTCAAAATATAAACAACACAGACAGCACAGTGAGAAAAGAGAAAGATATAGGAAGAGGCATGTTTCCTGAAATGTCTTACTCCTTCTTCAACTTCCTGTCTCTTGGTCACACATCAGGGTAGTTATGGACTACTTACTGTCCTGTGGTGAACCTGATTGTCCTTCTATACTTCAGAGTATGAATATGTAATTACATATTTTTGTAAGAGCCAGAAATTCCCCATTCAAAAACCATAACGGTGTAATTGAGCTACTGATGCTGTTTATAATATGTGAGGTGTGAGTGTGTATGCATGTGTGTGGGGGGGGATCAACTATCTCAGATCTAATCTCATTTTTACAACTCTGACATTTTTGATAATGAGACTTCAGCACCGTTGACCACTCTGCTTCTGACTCAGTTTCACAAACGCCATGCAAGGCTCCACAGACACATGGATGTAGACAGTGGTGTTCCAGTAAGCCAGCACTCCAGAAAAAAAGAAGACCCAACTTGCAACATTTGCCTGTTCTTTTGTGGTATAAACACCCCCACCGTGGCTGATTTCAAGCTACCAGTGGTTTAACAACTGGCTCATAAAATTCCTGAAAATGCAGCTGCCCTGGGACAAACACTGAAGAATGAGGAAGTCAGAGGTACTTCAGACAGCAACCAGCGCAGCTCTCAGCTCTGTGCATGAAACCCTGCTGGTTCTTCCAGCTCAGCTGACTCTCAGCCAAAGTATGCCTAGGAGAGATCCCCACAAGAACTTCCTCACTAAAGCAAGGAATCAGGAAAAGTAATAGGTTGTTGTTTTATGTCACTAAGTTTTGGGGCACTTTGTTACACAGCAATGGTTAGCTGATATGCACATAGTACAGATTGTGCAAAGAAGGCTCAGGCTATAGAGAAGTGAGAGCCTCTTAGCCTTTCCTTCTTCTTTGTTCCATTGCCAGTCCTATTTCCACGCTTTCTGGGAAGGTTTAGTCTTTCACTTGCGTGTATCAGGACTTCCTGGACACCTGTTGTGAAACATAACGCTGATACCTCTTATGTTCTTGCCCCATTGAATATGCCACCAGTTCCATTTTTAACCAGATCGGGGCTAGGCACAGTAAAGATCCTTATTTGTTTTAGAAAATTTTATTTTATTGAAAACTCAAGGCTGTTTATTTTAAGTGAGTGAAATTGGAACCACTATATGTCAGACCACTCAAAAGCAAATAGCATTTAGTAACACCCTCTTTATCTGTTTTACTATTTCCTCTGCACTCAGACATTTCTTATCTATCCCGCCATCACTAACAGACGTGGAACAACTATAACCAATTTGTTAAATATTGACTTGGGATGGTAATGATGATCGGGGTGCTTTGGTTTCCAGAACATCCTACTCCTAAATTTAGGGGGGGGTTTTGGTGGGGGGGTGACATTTTCTTTCTGAACAATTTTGCTGAGCAGACCCTGGCTGGATTCATTGAAAGAACTTTCTCCTACAAAGCCTTCAAAAATAAGATCAATACATTTGGACCATATACCTTAACGATATGCAAAATTGATTCCAAAGTATCAGGAACAGAGTATAATAACTAAAACAAACAAACAAAAAAGAGCTCTTCAAAAAATCAATTCCCTAAAGCAAGAGAATAATTATCACAAATATCAAGATAAACCTGGTCTGGTGGCACAAACCTGTAATCCCAGCACTGCGGGAGCTGAAGCAGGAGGGTCACAAGTTCAAGCCCAGCTTGGACAACTTGTAGATTTAATGAGGCCCTGTCTCAAAGTAAAAAATAGAAAAGGGATAGAGATATAGCTCAGTATAAAGGCCCTGGATTCAATCCCAGTCCAGGGTCGGGAGTGGGGATGTCAAGATAATGTTTTCTCCTGGGGGGAGGGGAAGGATTAATGATTAGGCAGGAACATGTGGGAGAAGCTCCAGGTGATGTTCTGATTCTTGCCTATGTCATGGAGTCACAGGGTATTTGCTCTGTAATATTTTGAGTATTCCTGCAATTGTCTTGCTCTTTGTGAACATAGATTTTATTTCACAATGAGAAAAAATAATCAACTTGAAGGTGTCAGTGCTCCTGACTTATGATGGGGTTATGTTCTGGTAACCCACTGTAAGTTTAAAATATCATATATTAAAAACTCATCTAATACACCTTTACCTATCAAACATCACAGTTTATCTTCACCTACCTTAAACATTTACATTAACCTTACACTTGCCTTAGCATTCACTGGGTAAACTCATCTAACACAAAGCCTATTTTATAATAAAGTGTTGAATACCTCATGTAATTGATCCAATGCTCTATTAAAAGTATAAAAGAGAACCGTTATGCAGGTATGATGGTGTATGACGGGTGTACACTGTCACACCATTGTAGAGTCGAAATAGCATGTCAAACCATTGGAAGTCAGCGAGCGTCTGCGGTGCATTCTGTATCCTGGTTTCTTAGCATATCACCAAGGAACCTGTTAGAAATGAGGGATCTCCCTCCTATGCCAGACATACTGGAACCCTCCATTCCCAGGTTTGTCTGCACATTAAAGATTGAGAAGCACTGTGCAGAGTTAAAGACCGTAAGTCACTAGTCCTGAGAAGTCGCCTTAACTCTGTGCAAAATAGTCACCTTATCCTCATGTCAAGGTCTCATCTGTGAAATGGCCACCATAACAGATCTCCCTCCCAGGCTGCTGTGAGGAGGGTTTGAGGTGATACACTGTATGTGAAAGCACTTTGGAAAAAAACACATTCGAGCATCATATAGATTATTGTTCTCACCTTAAGATAGAACCTTCAAATACACAGTTGTAAAGAAGAAATAAATGTCACATCCCCTTAAATTTCTTATTTTTCTGGCAGCCTCCACCTCTTGATTCTGCTTTGTCAAAATTTGCTCTTCTCTCTGCCTTTGCAACCTGGGGCAGGGTCACCGAAGCCAATCTGCAAACTGCACCAGAAGCCCCATCCTAACTTCCTGACAGATCAGACCCACATGTTTGACTGTGCCTACTGCATGACCGCAACGTGCAGCCTCAGCCGGGTGGAGCCGAGCTGCAGTGGGACGAGAACGCCAGGCAAGAAGGCCTTAGACACTTTGAATTGTTCATGGCTCTTTGCCTTATTTTCTGAAGTTTCTCTTTAGGTACATAAAGCTAGCATGGTTTCGTTTGCTGAATAGATGTCATGGATAATCCATTCGTGGAAGGTCATTCAGTCTAACTTAATGAAGCCCGTGTCCTTCACACACTCAAAGAAACACCAATGGCTCATATAGAGGCTGTATTTCCCAATCCAGCCATGCAGGTTTGACCAGGACCAGCAGGAGTGAGAACCATAATCAGATTTTCTTTTTTTTGCCACATTAAAAATTGAACCAAGGGCACACACAATCTAGGCAAATGCTTCCTTGCTGAGCAGTATTCCTAGCCCTTTTTATTTGTTTTGAGACAGGTCCTTTTACTTGCCCAGGCTGGCTTGAATTTGTGATGCTCCTGCCTCAGCCTCCCAGACTGCTAAGATATACCACCATGCCCAGCTTAATTATAATTTTTTACAAAGAGAAAGTTGCAAGAGGTGGCTAGGGCTGTAGTTCAGTGGTAGAGCACTTGCCTAGCATGGTACAATATGTAGCGTAAACAAACCAAACAAACAACAACAAAAAGAAAGAAAAATTCTGTACTCTGCATAAGAACTTTTAAAAATTAGTGGTGACAAATATGTGCATTATTTCAAATGAGACAGTCTTCTAAACTTCAATACTAAAACAGTTTTTAAAAGGTCCAAATGAACAGGAAATTAAAATATATTGCTAGAGCTAGCCCAGATTTTTTACATTAGAGTCCTTCTGCTGAATTTCAAGAGTTGACATGATGTTTGTATGTTAAGGGTACAGCATATAAATGCAAACATTCAGCCATTGTGCTTAGTTATCCATTCATTTTTAACACTTTTTTTTTCTTTTTATGGTACAGGGGATTGAACCCAGGGCACTGTGAATGGTAGCGAGCACTGGGCTATCTCTCTGCCCTTTTTATAGCTTTTTTTGTTTTTCACTTTCGAGATAAGTCCTCTCTAATTTGCCCAAGCTGGCCTCGATCTTTTGACCCTCCTGCTCCTGCCTCCCCATTAGCTAGGGTTACAGGTATGTACCACTACGCTTGGCTCAACACAAATTCGAAGGCCAGTCTACTGCAGGTTCTGTACTTGGTATCAGTACAACATGGCAAGATATAGATGTATATTTGTATTTTGCGTGTGTGTGTGTGTGTGTGTGTGTGTGTGTGTGCATGTGCATGTGGGGAGGTGATTTTTGATGACTACATGAAAAGAAAGAAAAGAAAAAAGAAGAAAAAGAAGGTGTGTGGGAAATTTGCTAAGAATTCCCCCAGCACCCATATTCTAACTAGCTACTCTGGTCCAGTCCCAGCACTACCAATTATTAGTGGTGAGACTTTGGGCAAGTTACTTAACTCACTCAGCTGGAACTAAATGTTCTCGTCTGTACAATGGAGACAAAACATAGCATTTGTTTTATAGATTTATTATACAAATTATAGTGGTACCTCGGTTCACAAGCTATTTTGTTTCCGAACAGTTTGGTTCACAAACAGAAGCACTTGGCAAAATTTTGTTTTTATTTGCAAACTCTGCCTCAGATGACAAACACAACCACAGCCATCTTTGCCACATGAACGCAAACTTGGCCATCTTTTCCAGAATCGTAGAACAAATTAAGTTTGTGAAGCAAGGTACCACTGTAAATGGTTTAAATCATTTTGCTGGCATATGATAAGGACTCTATAAATATTAATCACAAAACGATTGAAAAGAGAGACCAGCTATCAACTTGTTGGGAGGAAAAACACACCAGGGACCAAGGATGTCACTCAGTGGTGGAGCTCTTACCTAACATGTCCAAGCCCTGTGTTTAATCCCCAGAACCACAAACAAACAAACAACCCTTTATGTCATAGCATGATTACTGATACTCTAAGTGATGTTTGTGCAGAAAATTCTTAACAGAGCTGACCTAAATGGCTACCCACTGAAAGGCCTGCTTGCAGAGTTGGCCCTTGGCTGGCTGGTGTCTGGGAACTTGGATTTTACAAAGGTTTCCACCGTTAACTGATAAGAGTAGCTCACTGTGCCTAAGCTGTTTGTGCAAACAGTGTGGTTTAGGCTGAACACCTGCTTTCCTTAGGGAGTCTGGAATTTGCATATGTGCCAATTAGAGGCTGCCTGCATGACCGGGCCCCCCTCAAAAAAAACTTGGGTACTGAGTCTCCAATGAGCTTCCTGGTGGCAACATTTTAAGCCTGGTCTCACACAGAGAACTCCTTGCCAGAGGATTAAGAGTATCCTTCCCTTATGATTCTAGGACAGTCCCTTGGGAAAGTGTGCCCAGCTTCCTCCACATTTCACCCCATACTTCTTTTCTCTTTGATGATTGTGCTGGTATCTTTTCACTGCAATAAATGTCATGAGTGAGATTGCACTTGGGTCCTGTTAAAGGAATCATCAAACCCGCGAGCGTTTTTGAGGGCCTCCCAGGTAATGCTGAATTAGTTACCTCTGAAAGTTGCCTTTTAGGGGGTTGGGAGGTCGGGAGAGAGTGCTGTTACCAGGGCATTGTCTAATTCAATGTGGAGAATGGACGTGTTATTTTTACAAAAAGACTCAGAAACATAGTGATATGGGAGAAATATAACTCCTGACCTGCTAGGTGACAGATATGCTGAGTTTGTGTCCCCTGAAATAGAAAGAATGAATTCCAAGGAACAAAAGAGATTAAGAATAGGCGAGGTTTATTGAGAGATAGCTTTTGAGAGACAGGAGGGGTCCCAAGTGGCTTGCCACTGAGGGGTAATTTATACAGCAAAGTTACAGTGTGGGTACAATGTGGTCAAACTATAATCAACCTACAGAATTACAAGTACAGTAGAGCTGCTTAGCTAATATCGATCCAGTGGGGAAGCAGGTCACGTAGCAGGGTACATGAAAAGAACAGAGGCATTTTGGGGAAGGCATGGGTCTGGACGATCTGGTCACCCCCCTGGGCGGCTGATGCCTAGCTGGACTTCCTGGACACCGTGGTGCTAATTATAGTATAATTTCAAGTTACTCCTTATTGCTTAGAAAGGCATGTAGGCCTGGCCATTGCATATTTACCTTGGGCCTTGCCTTCTTTAGATGTGCCTCCAGCCACAATTCTGATATCTTTATTTTTCACTGACTTCCTTATGAGCCCAAACCTTCTATGACTGTAAATTTATCAATTTCTATCCGACTCAGCTGCCTATAATAATAGGATCCAAAAATATTCTTAACTAAGTAAATAGCAAAAATGCTGCCAAGCAGTATTCTATTACCAGTGACTCTTCTCTAAATTATAAAGACATGAAGAATCTTCAGCACTATGAAAATTTAGCTGTATTGCACAGAATGAAGCAGAAAGTGGCAGCACTAGCAGTAGTGTAGTACACAATTTTTAGGCCATTGTAATTGAAGGCACTCTACCTCTGCTGCCCCATAAGCCATTTAACCCCTCTCACCAGACCTGAATTCCTTCCCAGTGTTAGGTGAAACCTATTTCAATGTTCATTCACAAAAGCCTGTATGTTGTGAGAGTAAAATGTTAATGTATTATAAATGTGTCTAGACTATTACTTGAGCATCAGTTTGAAGCATAGTCATTCAACAAGAATTAATTGAATACTTTCTACATGCTAGGCAGACATGTCAAATTCTTTGGTTTAACATGAATCCCACAGTTTTTATTATGATACCGCAAAAGACAGCTTTAAATTTCTTGTTAGGCAAGCGTCTCAAAACCTTATGCTTTATTTTCTGTTGAAGATTATCAACAAAATCATGTATTTCAATAGTGTTGTTGTGCTGGGATTTGCAGTATTGTTTTCCAACCTTTTGATGGAATGCAGATTTCCCATTTAAAAAAGCAAATCTTCATTTTTAAAAAGTTTAATAAAATGGTACTTCTTTCCAGCTGGTTAGATTTAAAACACTGGAAAAAAAAAAAAAGTTTCCTGCAGTACTTTTCTCCAAGTCTGGGCTGGAGCATTTTCATTTGAGGGTGAGGTGACTGCTTTGGTATTTAACTCTGGGCCTGCAGCATCTGTCCACTCTGGAGAGGGAGGGAAGCCCTGTAGCCCTTCTGGTTTGCATAACAGTGTGGTGAGGACTGCTGTTGCATTATTGCTGCTGCTGCTGAGCCCTCCTGAGTGCTGACAGATTTCAGGGTGGACCACACCAAAATTGTTAGGATTTTCCTCTTCAGTTTTTGAACGGAGACAATCTCCGATCCCCTTGTGACGCCAGCCCTTCTATTTTTTGAGGCGATTTAGAAGCCTAAATTATGTAACTGGCAAAAATGATGGAGACAGATAATATAAGTACATCCAGCTGCAGCAGGAAGCAATACATTAAATCAAATCAGTATCTACTGAACATAGGTACTACCTAAACCCTGAGTCAGATATAAAAAAGTATAGTCCGTGTCCTCTAGGAGAAAGTAGCAGGGTTATTCGTGTGTGTGTGTGTGTGTGTGTGTGTGTGTGTGTGTGTGTGTGTTAGTGGGGATTGAACTGAGGGCATGCGCACTGAGATACATCCCCAGACCATTTTTTTTATTTCCTATTTTAAGACAGGATCTAAGTCCCTAAGTTGCTCGGGCTGGTCTTAAACTTACAGTCTTCCTGCCTCAGCCTTTGGCTGTCTTAACGAATGCCATTTAGTGTCAAGACACAGAAGGCCACTTGAGCTGGTTATTCAAAGCCAGGGGGTTTTATAAGCAAGGAAAGGAAGATTTCTGATTCTCAGTGCAGGACTGAACCCAAGAATCAAGTGTCAGTAGGAACTAGTATTTCTGTCCTTGTGTCCCAGAAGCCTCAGTCTTCCCCTGCTGCTTTTTCTCTGAGCTCTGCATCCCACTCACTCCCTGCCGACTAGTGCTATCAGTGTGAGACAAGTTGAGATCGCTCATTGCTCCTGTGATATGACTCCTCCCTTCTTCTATGAGGGGAGAGTTTAAGCCGGACACAGGACATACTTACTTCCAAGGCTGCCTTTCTGGGAACTGTAGGCATTTACTAATCTCTGGCCTCTGCAATACAGGCAGGAGTGATATGTAAAACTTCCAGGTTATGCCCTTAAGGAGAGCAGTATGCCCTGCCCTTCTTTGTTTTCCCTCCTTGCTGCCCTTGCAGAGGATCTAAAGTCACTGTCTTTGACCTAGAGATGGAAGCTGCAGGCTGAGGATGGCAGAGCAAGAAGACAGAAGGAACCCGTGTCCCTGCCCAGGCTCAAACTTGTATATCAGAGGAAACATTTCTATGGTTTGAGCTGGTGGCATATCACGGGTCTTATTTGAAGAAATTAGACCCTGTAACCTGACCAATAAACCTGCTTCCTCTGGTTTTCTGCATAGAAAATGAACAATAGCTCTCTTATCACTTCTAAATTTAACAGACCTCAGTTGAAGTGACCAAACATGAATTTCAACTTCAGCTACCCAGGCAAGAACATCAGCTGGCCCATCTTCAGTCTACTAGTCAGTTAAACTAAGAGGGGACTATCAAATCCAAGGCTAACTGCTATACTGCGGCTCCTCCCAGGGTGATAAAGTGGGTGTGACTTTCCTAGTGGAGGGTCATCTACTTTACTGACCCATGTGTATGTGTCCTTGCAGGGAACAAGCTAGGGCTACCTTCGTGACACCATCACCTCCCAAAGATCCCACCTCATACCACCATCACTTTGTGGTCAAGACTGCAACATGAATGGGGGGGAGGGAATAACAGAAAGAATGTAGATTGAAGATCAATGCCTGTGGGATAACCCCTGTGGGGTAATGGCAGCACAATCCCAGTGAAATCACGGTAGTGAAGAATGCTCTTCCTAATGAAGGAGGGTAGTCCTTATGCTCCTCATTGCCTCTCTTCCCCTATTCTCTCTTGGAACTAGCAACAAACAGTGGAGTATAATATTAAGTGAATAGACTAGAGTAAACTGGGCAAATCATCTCCTCAGGGCAAGAGATTTCTTCATTTTCATCTATAAAAGGTATATAATTAATACTAATCTTACAGGGTTATATTAGAAATAAGGGAGGTAATATATGTAAAGTGCTCAAAATAGTACCTGGCATAGAGTAAGTGCTATGCATATTAGCTATCATTATTAATTAAACCTCTGATAATAACTAGTGCTCTTTTGTAAACAAATGCTTATTTAGCATTTGCTTAATGCCAGGGGTAAGGGACCAGCTGAACTCAATAACTTTCCCAATCTCACAGCTAATGATTGGTGATGCTGTGTTTGGTCCACATAAGTCTGACTCCAAAAATGGGTCATGGGGAGAATTCTTATCAACTTCGCCCCCCCCTTTCTCCTTCCTTCCCTTCCTCCCTCCTTCCCTTCTCTGCTTCTTTCTCTCTTTATCTTTTACTATGGTCCTCGCAGATGTAAAAGAATTAGTCTAAATGTAAGAGGCACACAGTCTAGTGAAAAAGGAGACTAGTCAATTATCATATAGAGCATTAAATTCTATGATAGAAGTTAAAAACTAAAAGTCATGGGAACCCAGAAGTAGGTAATTAACAAAACCGGGTAGATGAGGGGACAAGGAAGGCTTCCTGGAAAAGATGGTTGATGGTGAGGTCAGTGAGAGAAAGCCATGTAAGTCAGAAGAGGACCAATGCAAAAAGGGTTTCTGGACACAGATGTTTTACTAACTTGCTAAAAGTGGGCCATTATCTAGAACACAGAACATGAAAGTGCAATATGCAAAGCTTGGAGAGCCTTTTTCCAGCCTAGTTATCAATGAGCTGTTCTACTGAAAAGGGGTCTGTACACTCCAAGCACAGGTGAGTCCCACACTGAAAGAACGAGGTTGTGCTGTTATCCACAGGCATGTGTGGTTTTGGTTAAATAGAAGATGCGAAAACAAATATCTTGACTTTGTATAGGTCTGTTAAGATAATAGAATCCAAGTACGGGAAGCCATAACTTCCAAGGTTGTTTGCTTGCTGCTGTCTCCTCAGAGTCTGGGACAGAATCTGACATAGCAGACACACAGACAGCTGCTTGTTGAATAAGTGAGTGAGCTGGATGAAAAATGTGTGCATTTTAAGAGCACCATTTTCTGACCTTTGTTCATCTTTTGTGGGCTGGCCCTAACAGGAACGATATTTTTGGCTTACATCTGAAAGAGCCAACAAGTTGTTAAATTATGTATTAACCAATCTTTTGGAAGAGTTGTATAAATGACACAGCAGTCCTCTAGAGTTAGCCCTGCCACTTTAATTCAAAAATAATGAGTGGGAAAATAATAATTCTACTTGTGTTAGTTTTCTGCCACTGTGACAAAATATCTGAGATAATCAACTTGAACAAAGATTTCTTTTTGACTCATAGTTTCAGAGGTTTCAGTCCATGGTTGGTTGACCCATTGTTTTTGTACCTGTGGTGAAGCAGTGCATCATGGCAGGGAGCATGTACTGGAGCAAAGTGACCTGCCTTATGGTGGCCAGGAAGCAAAAGAGAGAGAAGGGGCTGGGGTCCCAATATGACCTGCAAAGCCACATCCTGGTTGACCTTAATTTCCTTCCCCCAGGCCTTGCCAGTAGTTCCACAAGCTGGGAACAAGCCTTTAACACAGCTCTTTGAGGGATATTTTAGATGCAAACTATTGCACTACTTATATTTAGAACTCAGCTAGGAACATGTGAGGACAGAGATAAAACACAGCCTCTATCCTGTGGATTTAAAATGTAGTATAAAGGTAGAAATACCATGCATAAAAGAAGCATAGTCATTAGCAAGGTTGGTCTGTGATAGTGATTAATGGTAGTCTAATTCATACATGCCAAGAATTGTACGAGTAAGCAGAGTGTAAAATAAATAATTGAGGATTAGCTTTCATAAAGCAAGTGCAATTTCACCTGGGGAACATATACTTAGAAATAATGATATATTATCATTTAAATCTCATATAACCATATGAGGTAAGTATTCTCATTTTACAAATGAGATAGCTGACGCTTACAAAGGTCAGGTAAATAATCTGCCTAAGGTCACACACAGCTGGATGTCTTTGAACTCAGGTGAACCGGAGGCTGCTGTCTTACTTTTTACTTTGTACTTTCTATTTTATTTCAAATCCTTTAGTAAGAATCAGTTTCAAGCCAGATGAGGCAGTGCATGCCTATAATCCTAGCACTTGGGAGGCTGAACCAGGAGGATTGTGTGTTCAAGCTCACTGTAGGCTGTATAGCAAATCCCAGGCCAGCCTAAGCTATATAGCAAAGCCCTGTCTCAAAAAATACATATGAAAATATAATATCAAGAGGAAACACATTGTATACATAAAGATCATAATCAACATGGTTACTTTGTACCTGTACATGATACATCTTGGTTTTCCTCCCTCTTCCCCCCTTCCAATACATGTTCTTGGTAAAAATAATAAAAAAAAAAGGAAACAAATCATATGTATATATAAAAACACTATATTTTCTAAAAATAATCAAATTCAGTAGCATAATTTCTTTTTTCTTTTTCATTTTTAATTATTTTTGAGATGGTATCTTACTAAGTTGCCCAGGCTACCCTCAAGTTTCTGGGTTTATGGACCCTTTTGCCTTAGCCTCCCAGTAGCTAAATTTCTTTAAGATTTTTTTCCCTTGTGTAACCTTTGTCATAGTCTGTTTGTGCTGCTACAACAAAACACTTAAGTCTGTGTAATTTATAAACAATAGAAATTTCTTTCTTACAGTTCTGGAGGCCGGAAGTCCAAGGTCAAAGAACCAGTAGGTGTGATAACTAATGAGGCCTGCTCTCTCTGCTTTAAAATGGAGCCTTGTTGCTACATCCTGACATGGCAGAAGGCAGAAGAGCAGAAGGGGTCAGTGCCGAGTACAGCCTCTTTCTGATGACCTTCATTCTGTTCGCAAGGGAGGAGTCCTCGTGATCTAATCATGCCTACATGCCCCACTTCTTAATCCTATTACACAGGAGAGTTAGTTTCTACATGAACTTTGGGGCGACTCATTCAGACCATAGCACTCCTGCTAAGATAGCAGTAAAATCAGGCAATTTGATGACAGTTTTCACAGGTGAAATAGATTGGGGGGTCATTTGGAATAAGGCCTATAAATCACACTAGCCTCTCTTCTAGCTGAGAGCTAAAAAAAAAAAAAAACCCAAATCACTTTACAATGCAATTTCAAATAAGTTTGAAAACTTTTATGGGGAGGGGAAGGGGAATTTAGGTGAAGCTAAAATAGATTTTTAAAATCCATGATCATGATCCAAGCAATTTAGGATAAAAAGTTCGATAAAGAAATGGAAACTAGTGTAGTGGCCAATTCTAAACACACAAAAGGGAGTGGAAAAATTCTTTCCTATTATGTTGACCACATTCTTCCTCTAAACCACAAGCTCTCATTTGAATAAATATTATAACATAATAGGTGCTTATTAATCCAGAATGGCTGGACAATGAGCCCACCTACGTAATTTTATTTTTTGAGTGAGTTGTCAGATGCTCCACTCAAGGCTATCCAGTTTTGTAATCACCTCAGATATAATCCTTCTTTAATTCAGAAGCAAGCACAGTGAGTTTTTCAGGGCCTCAGATGCTTGTTGTTACTTGTTTTAGTCTGTTGTCTGTTGGTATAACAAAATACCTGAGGTGGATACTTTATAAAGAAAAGAGCTTTCTTTAGCTAACAGTTTTGGAGGCTGAAGGACCAAGATCATGAAGCTTTATGGGTTCAGCCTATAGTGAGGGTCCACCCGGCTGCATTGTAATATGGCTGATGGTATCATGGTAGGAGCACAAACAAGAGGGAGAGACCACATAGTAAGGCAGGAAGCCAGAGGCCATGGAGGAGCTCTCTTGCTATTTTTATAACAACCCTTTCTTCCGGGAATAAACCAGGATCCCAAGGATACTATAGCAATCCCTTGTGAGGGCAGTATTCCCAATAACCTAACTACCTTCTACTAGGACCCATGTCTTACCACTTCCATTCCACCACATTTGGAGATCAAGCTTCAAGTGAATGAACCCTTGGGAGGTTTGATCTGGCCTTACCCTGCCCCTTCCACTTCATCCTTCTCCCACTTGCTGAGTGCCTTCAGCTACTTCTGTTTCTGTCTTTTGCAAGCCCATCTTCTCAAAACATTTGCCCTGTCAACTTTCTCTGCCAGGAAACCATTTTCCCCTCCTCTTCTCATTATTCACATCTCCGCTTGAACATCCTCTCTGCCCCAGAATGCTCTGTCTCTCTCAAGCAGCACACACAAATGGTCAAGCAGAATATCCATTTACTGTCTTCATGGTGCACTTGGTGCTCTGAGATTATCTTCCTTATGGTACTTGCGTGAGTATGGTCTGTGCTGCCACCCCTACTAGACTGAAAGCTGCTAAAGAAAGATCTTATGTATTCCCTGGGCCTACAAATGACCCAGACAAGAGCAGCACTCAACAAATAGTTAATGAATGCATTGAATGAAATAAAATTAACAAATGATATGCTTCCAAAGATGCTTCCTGTAAATGACACTCTTTTATCAACTTGTTACTTCACAACCACCTATTAGACTGTTAAAAGATAAATTTAGACACATTAAAACTTTTAAGAGTTGGTCTGAGCAGACCCGGATTCATAAACTGGGCAGCATCAAACTAGAAACAATTCTGTGGCACACCAGGTGGGAGGGGAAGACTTCATAAGGTGTTTGCCGGAGCAGGGCAAATAAAATATTTGCTTGGTAAGGTGGAGCGTCACTAGTTAAAAGTCAGTTGCTGGTTTCTGATTGGCTAAACTTATGTTTCATTTTGCTTTTTACATTGATTTGGATTCAATGGACTCCCAAATAATTATTGTAGCAACATAAATATTCATTGGATGATTACTATATATAAAGCGTGGAGGATACAATGTGGGATAGAATGGTTCCTGCCCTTTTGGAGATTATGATCTAATGAGAAGTAAAAACAAAACAAAACAAAAAAAAGGTCAGTTACTTTTGTTTACTGTATTAATGCTTTTAAGACCATGGAGCTAAATGTCTACTTTCCAGAAGGTGGGCACTTTTTTTTCAGTGCGAAGGATTGAATCAAACATTTATTTTAAGGAACAAGCACTAAGTAACCCTCTGAGTAGTTTGTCACTACCCTCCTTTCTCAGAATAGTGCTAAAGGAATTGCATTTCAATAGCGAACCGTGGCCTGTACATTTCAGAGTAAACATGTTTACAAAGGAATTAAATTGCATTAGTATTCGGATACTGTCTTAAATCATCTAAGGGTTCCCATAAGCAACAAAGAAGACTGGAATGTGAGGCTGGAATGTGAGTCATTTCGTATTTCAAAAAGTTTGCTGAGATGAGATTCTTTGTTAACCCTACTCCTTGCAAACAAAAGCTCTTCAACTATACCCTTACCAAAATCAAGAACATAAACTATTATGAAGAAGCTGAAATTGAACAAGTGTATTTGATAATGGTGAAAGGCAGTGGTGAGACTTTTTTTCATCAAACTTTTTGATCCCTCTTCCCTTTGAGAATCAATAAAAGCAGTGCAATCCCCTTCCCTCCAAAAATGTACAGAGCACAGAACACACACAAAATCACTGCGTGAAAGTCTTGGAAAGGTGTTAAACCCTACACCCGGCACCTCTGATTGTGGCCTCCCCCCTCGGTAAACTCCTCTCCGGCTGCCAAGTGTGAGGGCAGCTGCTGAAGCATCGCGTTTTGTTAACACCGAACCTAGACAGTCAGCAATTTCTTTGATCCTGAACGATAGTAGGTTAAAATTAGTGGGCTGACACCAATTGCTTCAAGGAGGGATAAGGTAAGATAACAATAAAACAGAAAAGAAGAGGAGAGAGACTGAGGATGAACGAATGAATTGAATGTAAGAGGTAAGAAAGAGTCCAAGAGAAGGAGAGGGCAGCGGGAGGTGAGTGATGGAGGGCGACTTTTCCTCCCGCTGGATGTCCAAAATAAGTGCCCGCTCACCCCTTCAGCTCCGTGGACTCTCGCCTCCCCGCTCCTGCTCCCCCACCCCCCAGGACCCTTTGGATTGTCTGCCGGCTTCTCTGACCAGCGCCCCTTCCCTTCTCTCCCGCCGCCACCATAGGTGGGTGCTTGCCTCCCAATAGGTTCATTTCTGCTGGACCTGTGGCCTCGAGGAGGCTTCTCTGCCAGAAGCACCTTCTTGAGAAATAAAACAGCCTTTTCTGTCTTCATTTACCTTGTGTGGTGCCTTTTCCCTTAAAACTTTCTTCTCCCTTGTTTTCTGGGTTCGCTTTAGTGATTTTCTTTACACTTTGAGGTTTTACTCTCCCCCTTTTTCTTGTCCTCCAATCTGAGTTATCCTAGAATTTAGCTCTCACCTTTCTGTTTTCTTTACAGTCCTTTCCCAAGGAAACTATAGATTGTAATGCCAGAATATAGGTAGTGTGGCAAGGAAAACATGGGTTTCAGGAAACCAACCTGGAATTCTGGTTTTGACTTCACTGCTGTGGAATCTTAAACAAGTTATGAACCTCTCTGAGCCTTGGTTTCTTCCATCTGGGGAAAAAAAACAATGAGGACAACAATATTTCCTTTTGGCTGCTGTTTGAGGATTGCGTAGGGTAAAAGTAAAAATACCTGGGAGAGTGCTTGTCATATTCTTCCTGGAGTGAACATTTGGTGACTGTCTGCATTATACCAGATTTGATATAAGACCCTGAGGGATGAAGCAACAAACAATAGCATTTTCTCCCCGAAATCGCTCACTCTTTAGAAAGGAACATGTACACTGATGCTTTACATGGCACTGTATCAGAAGCAACAATAAAAATGTTTATCAAACAGGAGGCACACAGAAAAGAGGGAGAATATCTGCGGTCTCCAAGATAAGGAAGGCTTCTGAGGAGAGGCGATATTTGAGTTGGATTTTAAAGGATAAATGCCAACAAACAAAAGCAGAGAAAACACCTTGTAGAGGCAGGTCCGTGTGAAACAGCACGAACTAGTCAGGGCTGTTTCTAGAATTGAAGTGCCAAGTTGGAAGTGACAAGACAAGATTAGAGAGAGAGAGAGGCCAATAATACTCTGTAACAATCATGGTGAGAATATCCAATCATTGCGGGGTTACCCTGTGTCAGCAGTGCTACATAATTCAGCATTTTGATACATGATTTTTTAAACCCTCAGTAAGCAATCCAGAGAGTTGCACAGCTTGGGCTTAGACAATGGCCAAAGGGAGAGCCACTGGCTTTACACATGGGGTGGCTACTGTGATCATATGTGTACTTAGGAAACTTATTTTGGCATCAATTTTGGGTTTCTTAAAATTGTGGTAAAATATACATAAAATTTACTGTCTTAACCATTTTAAAGTATACAGGTAGGTGGCATTAAATGCATTCTCAGTGCTATGCTACATTAGCACCATTCATCCACAGAATCTCTTTTCATCTTGTAACACTGTAGCTGTATTCCCAATAAACAGTAAGTTTCCATCCCCCACTCCCTTTAGACCCTGGCTGAGCCACAGCATAGTAGAGTGAAATCATTTATCCTTTTGTGGTTGGATTATTTTAGTTAGTGTAATGTCCTCAAGCTTCACCCATGTTATAGCATGTGTCAGAATTAACTCCTTCTCTCTCTCTCTCTTTCTCTGCGGTATTGGGGACTAAACCCAAGGTTTTTACACTAAGCTACAACCACACTCCTTTTAAAAAACATTTTATTTTAAAATAAGTTCTCACTAAATTGCTCAGGTTGAATTTAAACTTGCAGTCTTCCTGCTCCAACTTCCCAGAGTGCTGTGATGATAGGTAAAAGGCTACCATCCATGCCTGGCATGCTTGGCTTTGATTTAGTTTCTCTCTCTTTCTCTCTCTCTCTCTCTCTCTGTCTGTCTCTCTCTCGACTGAATATGCCACTGCATGTATATACCACTTGTGGACCATTTACCTGCCAATGGACACAGGTTGCTTCTACCTTTTGTCTATTATGAATAATGCTGCTATGACTAAAATAATTTTTTTAAAAAAGAAAAATTCTAGCATCAAGATATTTTGGCCTTGTCAAAGGACAAAATTACAACAACAACAAAAAAGATGCTACTATGAACAAAGATGTACAAATATCTCCTTGAGAACCTGCTTTCAATTGTTTGGGGTACACACCTACAAGTAAAATTGCTAGATTGTGCGGTAATCTATTTTTAATTTTTTGAGAAGCCACCTGGCTGAAGCCTTCAGTTTTGGAGATGAATCTGGGAGAGAAAGGCTGGGGACAGGATGCCATTCTGTAGCAAATGGTAAGAGCCTGTTTCAAGCCATTGGGAGGGGAAGGCAGGCGATGTCATTAAGCAGTTGACAAGAATTTGGCACCTGATGGGCTCTAAGAGAAGGGAGAGGCAGACAATAGCTCCAAATTTGGGGGGAGGGGCTGAGGCTTATATTAGGTTAGGGACCCTCATTGAGAAAAAAGGAAGAAGAATGACTAAAAGATACAGCGAAGAACTCCGAAGAGGTCCATGGAAGGCTCATGAGGACCTGGGTGGGGCGGAAGTGGGGGTGGGGGGTGGGGGTGTGCAGTGAGCATCTTTCCATTTGCTGGCCAGCACTTTTTCCCTCCAGTTTTTCTCTGGTATCATGCACCTTCCGTTTCTGGGCTCCTGTGGTGCTGGCAGAGATGCCTGCTCACCTCCCACACCACTGTCAGGTACATACCCAGACCTGCCATCAGAACGGTCGTCTCTGTGGCCACATCTCCATATGTTGTATGCAGATATACCATAGGTGTCATGGTTTGGATGTGAAATGTCCTCCAAAGGGCATATGTTAAACTCTTGTCACTACCCTATGGTGCTACTGGGAGGTGGGGAAACCTCTTAAGAGGCGGGGTGTACTTGGAGGAAGTTAGGCCTCTGGGAGCATGCTCTTCAAGGGGTAATTGGGATCCTGACCCCTTGTTTTCTCTTTCATTTCTTGGCCACAAGGTGAACAGCTTTGTTCTACCACACAGACTCCCAGCCATGATATTCTGCCTTGCCACAGGCCCAAAGTGACAGGGCCAAGTGACCATGGACTGAAACTTCTGAAACTATGGGCCAAAATAAGTCAATCTTTGTATTCCTCCCTTTTCCTTCTCTTCTTTCTCCCTTCCTCAGTACTGGGGATTGAACCAAGGGAGTGCTGAGCTGCACCCCCGGTCCTTTATTTTATTTTGAAATGGGGGTCTGGCTCAAACTTGCAATGCTTCAGTCTCCCCAGGAGCTGGGATTCTTTCTTCCTTTTCAGTTGATCTTCTCAGGTCATAGTTGATTTTGTCACCAGGTTAGAAAGCTAACTAATATATAGGTGACCCAAACCAAGCCAAGGAGATCCAGTTCTGGGGCTTTCACTGGAACTGTTGGGAAATTATTTGCTTTTCTGCAGCGCTTGTTCTTTTGTCCAGGTGTAAGCCTGGACCTTCTAGCGGTAGGTGCACACTGAGGGGGTGGGGCTGAGAAAGTGAGAAGATGGAGTGCGTGGAGACACGCCAGCTCATGATGCCTTTCACTGAGTCCTTGAATCCCATTATGCCAGAAGCTACATCTTCTAACTCTTCTGTTGCTTGAACCAATTAAATCTACTTTTTGTCTATTTTGACTTTGTTCTCTGTTGTAACCAAAATATTCAGCTTCCATATTGATTCACTGTAAAGATCTCTGGTGGGTTGTACTTGGTAACTGGGCCTGAGGGGATGGCAGGATGCCTTTGACAAGCCTTCCACATGCCACCTCTGTAGGAAAGGTGACATGCAATTGATATACAGCAGTACTCCCTTATCTGCAGTTTTACATTCCATAGTTTCTATTACTTGCTGTGAACCATGATCTGAAAGTTTTAAATGGAAAATTCCAGATATAAGCAATTCATAGGTTTTTAATTGCACATTGAGTAACATGGTGAAATCTCACAACCACCCTGCTCTGTGCCACCTGGGAAGTGACTCATCCCTGTGTCTACACTGGTGCTACGACCATTTTGGAGAAAGGCTGGCAGTTTCTTAAAAAGTTAAACAAACGCCTTTCACACACGATCCCACCCTTCCCCTTGTAGGTACCGATCTGAGAGACATGAAATCATATGCCATACGACAGCTTGTTCATGAGTGTTCACTGCAGCTTTCCAGACAGTCCCTGACATGCAGTGATTTATGAGTCTTCAGCTTCAGGATGCTGTGAAAGTGATACAAGTTCAGCGAACTCATCCTGAACTGTGATCTTTTCTCAGCCGAGCAGCATTCAGTGTGATATTCTGGTGTGTCTGAGCAGCAGCAGCAGCAGCAAGCTGCAGGTCGCAGTCAGCTGTACCGTCCCCAGGGCAAAGGACCGTGTCACTGAGCTATGATGTTCATTAGGGTGTGTGTAGTAAATGCTTTTTCAGCTCACCCTGGGCTTACCGGACCACAGCCCACTGTACGTCAGGGTGCATTTGTATTTGCCAGCGCCCACAACCGTAAGCAATCAAAATGTTCAACAGCCTGCCAATGGATAAACATAATATTGTGTATTTCTATGATGGAATACAATGAACTAATATAAAGAAATGAATTAATGATCTGTGCCCCAACATGAGTCAATCAAGGTGCTTTTGCTGAAAGAAACCAGATGTATGATTCCATTTATACAGAATTCTAAGATATATAAACTAATGTCTAGTGACATGAAGCATCTCAGCGGTTACTTGGTGAGGTGGAATAGCAAGGAGGAGATGCAGGAAAGGGTTATGTGAGGAAACTTTTGAGGGGAGAGATAAGTCCTTTGTCTAGTTGTGGTGATGGGTTTTATTTTATACATATATATGTTTAGAGATACACACACACACACACACACACACACACACACACACATAGTGGGACTGGTGATTGAATCCAGGGCCTCAGGCAGGCTAGGCAAGTACTCTACCACTGAGCTACATTTCCAGCCTGCCTTTCTTTCTTTCTTTCCTTCTTTCTTCCTTCCTTCCTTCCTTCCTTCCTTCCTTCCTTCCTTCCTTTATTTATTTATTTATTTATTTATTTATTTATTTATTTATTTATGCATGCTAGGAATAGAATTTAGGGCCTTGGGCTTGCTAGGCAAGTGCTTTTACCATTGAGTTAAATCCCCAAGCTCTATTTATTTATTTTTAAGTCAGGGTCTTCTAAATTGCCTAGGCTGGACTCAAATTTATGATCCTCCTGCCTCAGCCTATTGAGTAGCTGGTATTTCAGACATGTGCCACCTCACCCAGCTGGGTGGTAATGAGTTTTATGCCTCTGTGTGTGTGTGTGTGTGTGTGTGTGTGTGTGTGTTTTAGCAAACTGCACACTTTATGCAGTTTGTGGTATACCAATTATATTGCAATAAAGCTGTCAATAATTATCCCCTGTTTTTTAAAGTTTTTCTCATTTTATTCTTAAACATAGCTTTACTTATTCCTATGCAATGAGTTAAATTAGGAAGGAAGGAAGGAAGCCTTCGGGGCCCTGATGTACTCCAGTAGGACCAACAATACTTAAAAACTTTCAATGGTAATGTCAGAAAGAACTTCAAGTATCTTGGTAGTACACTAGTTGATCAAACAATGTAGAAAATGTTAGTGTTCACTTTAAAGCCACGTAAGTGTATGTTTCCATTGTTGTGTGACCAACTGCCACTCTGCATCTTTAGAATTTTGTCCTCATTCCATACAGAAACTCCATTCTTTAAACAATAATACCTATTAAACAAAATTCATGCTCTTCAAGACAAAATTGATTACAATTCTTTAACATTTTACAAGGAATAGCTTTTAAGGAGATTAAAATGATTTTAATCCTGTTTTCCATCTCCACGGGGGTGGGCTGGACACAGGCATGGATCGCTGCAGCAAAGCTTCACCTATCGGGCACTGTGATTTGTACCTCAAACCAGGCCACATTGGTCCTGAGGAAAAGTGGGTGAGGTCTCATGGATGACACAAGGCCACTGTCACACCACTGGAAAAACAGCCTAAACTGCTTGCCCCACTAATAGAAGGTCAGTTGTGACATCTCTGTGTGAAAAGAATGTCCTACTTATCCTTAACTACCTCCAGGCTCACTTAGCAAATCATTTATAAATTATTTCGCTTTCCACCCTGTTCGCCTCTTCTGCCTTCTCTCAAGCTCTACCTCCCAAAGTCAGCAGGAAATTCTGGCAAAGTTAACGGCTGTGTATGTTTCCTTTTCAAGCCGCCATTATTTCTATTTCAGGGTGGTTCACTTATGGTGAGATATTTGGTACACTCTTTTGAAATATGTTGCCACACCTGATTCTGTGATGTCTGTTGGCACATTAGTTTGCATTTGGCAAAAAGTGCTCTTAAACTAAGATTCGTAGGATTGAAACCTGTCCTGGGCACACACCAGACAGCAACGGCGAGGGAGAGATTCGCAAGTGCAGACCTTGTCCGTGGTACCTGGGGTCTCTGAGTTTCAGGTTTCTCACCTCTCAAACGGATATGAAGTCTACCCTGAAGGCGTTCGGGGCAAGTAAATGGGATCACTTTTGCAAGACATGTGGTATATAGTACGGTCTCATGAGCACAGGCGGGGGACAGCTATTACCTTCCTCCATCAAGGGACTCCGAGATGAGGAGAAAGGAGGGAGACGGTGGAAAGACAGCGAGAGAAAGGAGGCGCTCCTGGTCTAACGGACTCCAGATTCAAAGAGGTCTGCTGATTCAACAAACGAAAACAGGTAGACAGCAACACAACCTGGATTTCAGGGCTAGCAGAACTTTAGGGAAAGATGTTTGTAAAGAGGCGCTGATGCGAATTTCTGGAAAGCCCCGGAAATGCCCCCAGGTTTTGCCACGACCCCTTCCCAGTTTCTCCAGCACTGTAATTAGAATTCAGACGGAGAGAGTTCGAGTCTGACCAAGAACCTTGTCTATTCCCATAGGGACGGCAGAGAGCAGTCACACCTCCACAGGTGTGGAGACTGCGCGGTGACGGAGGAGCGCGCAGGTGTCCGCGGAGGGCCTCCCTTGCCTGACTCGTGGGCCTGGGGGCTCCCGCAGGAGTCTCCGGCCGCGGGTGGAGGGGCCCTTCCTCAGTCTGGGTTCGCCGGGCACCGAGCGCGGGAGGAGGCGGGTGGGGGCGCAGCTCAGCCGCGAGCCAGCTCCCGGAGGCCTTCTGTCTTCCGCCGGCCCCAAGCGCCGCGGCGAGGCCCGGAAAGCGACGCGACCTCCCCGCGGCCGGGAAGCCCCCCGGCGCCGGGCGGGGCGGGGCGGGGCCGCGCCCGGGTGGCGTGAGGGCGGGGCGGGGCCCGGACCCGCGCTGGGAGCGGGGGCCGCCCCGGGCGGGAGGCGGGAGCGGGCGGCGCCCCATTGGCTCGGCGCGCCGGCCAATCCCTGCAGGCCCGGGGGCGGCGGCGGGGGGCAGTCGGCTGGGAGCCGCGGTGCGGGCAGCGAGCGCAGCAGCCGGCGCGACTCCCGAGCGCACCCGAGGCTCCGCGGGCCCCGCCGGACCGAGCCCGAGCCCGCCGTCGCCGTCGCCGCAGGGCGTCCCCGCGCCGTCCGGAGCCCCGAGCATCTCCCTCGCGGCCACTCGGGGCCAGGAGCGGGGAAGAGGAGTGCGAGCCCCCGAGACCGAGCGCAGCCCCTTCGCCGCCCGGGCACCATGACCCACTTCAACAAGGGCCCTTCCTACGGGCTGTCGGCCGAGGTCAAGAACAAGGTACGCCTGGCTCGGGCCCCGACGACGGCTGCCAGAAGGCCAGTCCGCCCCGCGCCCGGGCGCAGCCCTCGCCGGGCGGAGACGTCGAGGCGGCCGCCGAGTCGCTGCGTGGCCGCCCGCGTCCGGGCGCCGTCCTGGCTTTGTTCCTGCGCCGCGGGCCGGGGCGGCGGCGGCGGGCGGGGGCTCCCGGGAGCGCGGCTGGAGCCCCGCGGCGCCGGCCCCTCCGGCAGCGGGCTGCCTGGGGTGCAGGGCGCGCCCCTCCGGGAAGGGGGCGCTGCGGCGAGGTCTGCGCCCTAGGCGGGGCCGGTGCGGGACCCCGCGGGCCGCCTCCGCCTGCCCCGCCGGGCGCCCCGGCTGCCGTGGGACCCCGCGCTTCCTCCCGCCCAGGCCCCTGCTCCCCCCGCGCTGCGCCGAGAGCGAAGTCGGGCGGCTACGTGGCCGAGCGGGCCCCTCATTGTTCCTCGCCGGCTCCTCCGGGGCGGGAGAGCGCCGAGTGCCCGCCGAGCCGGGCCCCGAGCGTCGGGAGCCGGTCCGCAGGCTTCTGCGGGAAACCGAGACAAAGCCCGAGCGTGCCACTTCGGGAGTGGCAGATGCTGTAGACTTGAGATGTTTTATGAAGCCTCGAGAAGTTTGTAGCGCATTAGACTGTCGCATCAGGGGTTGCTCTTGTTGAGGATTTGCTGAAGCGGGTGGTTCTTTGGAGTGATTGGTGACGCTCAGCTTTGC
The DNA here is from genome assembly GCA_004026905.1 of Hystrix cristata. NCBI lineage: Eukaryota > Metazoa > Chordata > Mammalia > Rodentia > Hystricidae > Hystrix > Hystrix cristata. The sequence goes on from PVJO010014084.1 coordinate 25,267, forward strand.
CACTCAACAGAAGAATGCGTCGGGTTTATCTTGGGACTTTTGGTTTGGGAAAGAGATGAGAGGCGTCCCCCTCCCCAAATCCTCTCCTTCCTTCCTCCCTGCCTGCATTCCAGGCCCATGACATCAGGGGTTTCTGGGGGGAGAGACCAGCCAATCGGCGTGGAACTGCGCACAGACCGCTCATTGTCTCCTTTCTGCTGTTCCGGCCAAAGCACCACAAAGGAGGGCTGCTGTGGTTTAATTCCCGTTAGCCTCCCGGGAGCCGAGGCATGCCAAGGTCGCCACCGCACCGTCCCACCGCTGGAGAAGACCCCAGCGTGGTCAGAACCGTAACGCCCCGGGCTGCGGTGCCCGCCGTGTGGGGTGAACCTCACAGAAGTACTGACGCGCTCCCTTGTCAAACCCAAGGGAGCGCCCAGCCTCTCCGCCCCGCTGCGCTGCTCTGCGCGTCACACTCATTCAGCTAGTAGGTCTGGAACAGTCTTTGAAACAAGGAGTTGGTGTTAGTTTGTGTATCAAAAATTGAAGTCTTTTTTTTTTCAAATGTTTTGCACGTATTAGAAAAGTTTCCTAAATATTTAACAGAAAGGTGAGTGGTTTGTGTATTGATTGAGAACACACCTCACCAACCGAAAACTTTGTTGTGCAACATTTGACCTTTCCTTCCCAGGGTTACGGGCCAAGCTTTAGAAAACTGCAGGGAATCCGCGTTTCCGTACTTTTGGATGCAGTACCCTGTTCTGCCCTGGGCATGTTAATTATAATTCACCCTGTGATTTTTGGCTGGCAGCAGTTAAGCCTCTTTTTTTTTTTTTTAACCTCTGCGTTGTAGATGAGGTACTGATAACTTTGGCAGTCCTTCAAGTGACTGGCTTTTCTTGGTTGCTTAGTTTTCTTTTTGAAAATGTCGCAGCTTCCGCCCTTTTCCTACTTCAAATTACTGAGCAGACCCAAGGAAACTCAGACAGGGGCTAGATCTGTAATTATACATTTTTAAACAGTGAAGCCTCAGTTTCGAGAACCTTTGGAAAGTTAGTTGTAAAAGGCCGTGGGGGTTATCCATTTTTTAATAACCTCTTTCATTTATGTGGGCCTTTCCTAGGAAGACTTCGGGTCTCAGGTGGAGTGGAATGCTGCGGTTCTCCAGCATCATTACAGATCAGGCTGATGAAGCTCAGAAGGGATGTGATTGGTTCAAAGTTACAGAAGAAATTTGGAATATTTTATGAATTTCAACTCTGAAAGCTGTGTCTTAGTTCAGTGAAGCACTTAGACTTCTAACGCAAGTCCTATTGCCCCCACTTTTCATTTTCCACCTGTCCCTTCTTAACATTGTGATTATGTCACGCTGTTACTCATCTGGGCTTGGAAACCAAATAGTCAGGCTAGCTAGATCTAGCTAGCAGGAGACAGAGGGTTTAAAACTATTGGTTAAAAAGTAGATGTATGGAAACCCGAACCTCACATGGGTTTGACACTTTTTTTTTTTTAAAGTGTACTGGGGATTGAACCCAGGACCAGAGTGCCACAAGCACTCTGCCACTGAGCTACATACATCTCCAGCCCTTTTTCATTTTGTATTTGGAGGTAGGGTCTCCCTAAATTGCCCAGCCACACCTTGAATTTAGAATTCTCTTCCCAAGTAGCCAGTGTTATAGTGTGCCCCTGTACCTGAATGACTTGAACACCTTCTTGTTTTTATGTATTGCATAATTTATATGTTGATTAAATGTCACATTTTTTTCCTTAAAACTTCATTAACAAAGTGAAAAAAAATGAACATCTTGTGGAGGTGGTGTGGAGTGGCTTTTGAATCAAGCAGGTGTGGGTTCTAGTTTCCCCTTGCCGCTTACTGCATTGTACATTGACAGGTTAACATCTCTTTAGTGTTTTCCCAATCTGTAAAATGGGAAATAATAGTTACCACCCTCCAAACACTGAGTTATTGAGGAGTATGTTTGGCTTGTAGTAAGTTACTCAGTGCTTATGTTGTAGCTGTTAACTCCTAATAATAGAAAACTTAGCATTGGTGTTACATTGATTAGATTTGTATGTCTCTTCTCTTTAAGTGTTCACTTTACATTAATACATCTTTGATTGCTTTATACTTTAGCTGTGAAAGCAGTTCATCAATGAATTGAAGGAGTCTTTGATCGTAAATACTTGTAATCAGCAAAATTTCAGAAAAAAAACCTTTACTCTTAAGACATTTGTTTGATGAGATGATAATATATAGCAGAAAATACAAATTTTATTTTTCGAATGGGACAATAAGAATGAAAGACAACATAGTGATTGATATCTTGAAATTTATGAAGAATTATATTAGGGCCAGGGAAAAATAGAAGATGGTATAGAACAGTCAGTGAAGGATGGGGCACTCATAAAGTTATGTGTGGTCCTGCTTGTGTTATATAGGTTAAGCCAGCCCCTTGAATGCATCCCGGGACTAAGAACACAGAAAGAACACTGTCCCTAATAGCATGAGAAAAGAAAACGGTAACAGTTCCTCAAGGGAAGCACAATATTTTCTGCTTTAAACAAAACGTTGGGGTTGAGGTAGTTTCCATAAAGTTGGATGCGAGGAAGCAGCCCTCATCACCCATCAGACTTAGGGCAGAGATACTTCAGGGACCTTACAGGTCTCAGGAGCGTGGAGGAAATACACTGGCATGGGAAGGGTGTGGCAGGGAGCTGAAATGATCCTTTTTCAGTGTGTTTTTTTGGGAGGAGGCTGATGGAGTGTTAAGAATGGAATGGAATGCTCACTCTTACAGTCTTCTGTTGGAGTGGAATGTCTGACTTGAGCAGAGGAGCTGCTTGTAGAATCTTATGGGTTACTATATGGTATTCCTTAACTGCTGAAAATCATTTCAAGACTTATTACCAAGTTTTCAAGTCACTGAAGAGTAAGTTAAACAATCATCTGATACTAGTTAGGAACCTGTGTCCCCTGAGGTCCTCCCAGCTGCCTCCAAGTGCTCTTTGGACAAGTAGCTGCTCTGCTTGGAGGGTGCCCTTGCAGTGATCCCAAGGTGACTCCAGCTGTAAATTATGCCTTAAGGTGGAGCACCAGAATCATTGCAAAAGTGCATGGACGGGTTTGGCTTTTTTAAAAACATTAAAGTTCAGAAATAGATTTGTAGTCTAAAACCTTTTTGTCTCTTTCCTCCAGCAGTATGGATGTTTATCTCAAGTTCTATATTTTAGACTAGTAGTAGTTGGAGTATATACTTTTCAGTAAGTATTTTTTCATTTAATGAGTTTCTCCACCACAAATGGATCTTGCTCTCTCTAGAAACTGAAAATTAAGCTTGCTACAGTGGTCTGTGTGTGAGAAACCTGTTTATGGGGGGTGTGGTGCTGGGGATGGAACCTAAGACCTTGCACACGCTGGGCAAGCGCTCTCCCACCAAGCTACATCCCCAGCCCTGCATGAGAGAATTCTGAGCTCCAGGTATGATATTTATGAAGGTCATGATGATTTTTTATAACTTGTTTTTCTTTAGGAGTTCGTTAGTTAATATTACAGTGAAAACTATCAGTATTCCATCCTTACTCCTGAATTTGATTTATTTCTTAAGAAACATTTGGCTAGTATTTTTTTTTTTTCTTAGACTTCTCAGTTAGAAATGATAGTTGTCCCCTCTGCAAGGCTTTGTGTGATACTTGGATCTCCTAGAAGTCTAACAGAGGAGTGGCCATTTGGCCAGATCTGGGTCTTTGTCCTAGTGGGAACTGGCCATTAGGGTTTGTTTGTCCACCCCTCACCAAAACAAATAAAGAAGATAACACTGCTGAAATGAGGAGAGGTCGGCACTATACTTCCTCTTTAAAATGCTCAGACTTACTCTGGAATTTTAATGAGGATCATTACCATGCTCTTTTTATATGTTCTACCCATTGTGGAAATTATGCCTTCGGCCTCTGTCCACTCTTAGATTTCAGGAATGGGCCTGACAGTACAGGCATTGGCAACACTACCATCAACCAGAGTCCCTACAAGCAAATAAATTATTTTTTCCCCTGTGCCAATTTCCTTTTCAGGTTGGGACACGAGTTTATTTTTCCTCTCCCTCTCAACCTGCCTGCCCCACTTAATGGTGTATCAGGAACTGAGAGTAATGTTATCTGTGACTTTAAAAAATATATATATAATTGGGCTGTTTTGTTTTTCCAGCCTATTTTTAACCATCATATCAAGGAGAGTAAAGAAAGGAAGCAGGTCCTTAGAATTGTTTGGCAGTTTCCATTTTATTCAGGGCATTAGCCTCTTATAGTGTATACTACACACATTGGTTCTTAAAGCTGTAAATGGGCTCTTAATTGTTACTCATATTTTCTTGTATCTTCAGATTTTTGTTAATTTCTGGATCCTAGGGGTGGATCCGGGTTGTTTGTAGGGACTTGAGCTTACACAGTTGTGGGGTCCTCATTACAAGACATACAAACTTATCTTGCAAGTTTTATAAGGATATAACCATATGAATCCTTATGAACCGAAAGATGACCTGGTGGCTCTCATCCAGGGTTGTTAACAGTGAGAAAGTGAATGTAGTGGTTAAGAACATAGACACTGGATGGGAGCTTGGTTCTCTGTCTTCTCTATGAAATGGTATGTTTACATAATACACTTACAGGGTTGTTGGGAGAAATAGTCAGGTAGGTAACTTATAGAAAGTGTTTAGAATAATGCCTAAAATCCAAAGTACACATTATATAAATGTAGCTTTGTTCCCTTTTGCTGGCTGGCCCTAGTTAGTCGGGGTCCTGTGTTCTTAGCTTCTTTTGTCTTTTAGATGGTGATGTTATCTCCAGAAGGTGAACATTTATGCACTTACCAGTTATATCTGAACGCGACTTCTGGCAGGTAGGAGGCCAGGACACCAAGCAGTGCTGTCCTGTTTTGCTTTTGTGTTGGCAATGTGATCTGTCCCTGGAGTCTTTACCCAGGACTCCTCCACCTGGCGTCTTGCAGTGCCTTTCATAGCGACGTCCTGGGGTCTCTTCTGCTGTCCCCTTCTGTCCACATTGCTCTGGGGGCCAAGGACTTTCTTTAGAGCCAGAGGCCTAGCTTTGGGCATGAAGATTTTCTGCTTTTTCTTGTAAAAGATCCATTTCTTCTTATGAAAGATGCATCTTTTATTCCTTGGTTTCACAGAGGACTGGTATTCTTCCCATATTTACCTTTGAGTGTTTGCATCTTGCTCCTCAATAGGAGCTTTCAGTTTTAAGTACTTTTATGAAGCCTTAAGTGTATGAAGCAAATCCATAGGCAGAGAAGACTGAAATTCCTGGTTTTTGCTATCCTCATCAGTAGTTCCCTCCTTCCTGCCCCCAGGCCTGGGAAGCTTTAGGGTGTGGGTGTGGCTCTTAGGCAAGCATTTATAGCACGAAGGCCAGGAATTAAGGATGTGAACATGGGGTTTTAAAAGAGGGCCTTTGTGCTTGGAAGGGTTCTTCTCTCTATTCCAAACCAAGGCAATGATAGTTACTAACCTGCCTCTCCCCAAGAATTTTCCAGGGAATCCTAGCTGTGAAGTGGCTAGACCCGGTGGGTGGGGCTCTTGCATCATTTCTTCTCTTGATTTTCTGAGCATTTGGACCTGGTCATTGTCCACAGCTTCTCAGTCCTCCTTGGTGCTGCATAGACTCTACTGGTGGAGAGTGTGTACTTCACTTCTTCACTTTTCCTTCTCTCGTTATTTCACATGGGAGGAAACAGGAGAGAAAATAATCAATACCATGTGTAGCTAGTCTCATACTGTTGGTTAATTTAGACATGTGATCCTACTTTGAATGCAAAAATAGCAGCAGCAATCATATTGTACTTCCAATCAAGTATAGAAATGATGTGTACATGAAGCCTCATGTTGCGAGTTCTTTGGAGTCCCTGGCCCTCAGCAGCAGAACCAGCACTTGGGCTGCTTCTCAGAGTCCACATATGGCCGGATGCCTCCCCCGAATGGGCCGTTCTCTGCTCTGTTTCTGCTTGCTTCCTTAGGAGACCTGGATGTTAAGAACCCCTCATCCCCCCACCTCTTTCTGGCCACACACAGAGACATACCTTGCTAGCAGGTTTTTATTTCTAATTTTCTTCTTCTCTGGGCTTGATTTCTTTCTTTCAGTGGTAGACTGTTGGGTTGTGGACTCCTTCCCTGCATTTGGTCTTGTAGCATCTTCCAGATATGCATGCGCCAAGCAGCTACTTTTCAGAGGGGCTAATGGAAGAGGTAGTGTTTCTCTAATTAGAGACATCTCTGCCAGCTATCTTATTATGGACTTTTGAACCATGCTGGCCTTCAGCTTGCTGTCCGCCTGCCGCAGTCTCTCTGGTGGCCATCGTGCACATTCCCCTGGGCTGGTATGACTCAGTATTCTTTAACTCAGTGGCATGTCCATGTGCATCAAGCAGAATACAGACATACAGTGACTAGATAGTGGGGGCTGCTTCAGGTTTTGCTTGGTTTTTTTGAGGCAGGGATTCACTATGTTGCCCAGCATGGTCTCTAACTCCTGGGCTGAAGTGACTCTCCTGTCCAGTATCCCAGTAACTGTAAGCACACCTCACTGCTCCTGGCTTACTATTTTTGGATGTACCCTTGCTTTGCTTCTCCATGAGTTAAAAGGATTTTGTGTTCAGCCACAGGGCCTAAGCTGCCTACCCCACTGCTGGCTCTCCTTGTGTATGCAGGCAGTAAAGTTGTATCTGCAGTCTGCAGAAAGTGGGTAGCGTGGCATTCCTGCCTAGGCTTGGTATGAGGGAGGTGTGTGGGAAAAGCCAGGGGTGGAAGAGACTTAGACTTTGGAGCCAGATCAGGGTCCTAATCCCCAGACCCGAGTCTTCAACAAGTCATCTCTACTGTCTTGCTTATGAGAAACTTTCCTCTTTTTTAATCTTTAATTTGTGAATGAAATAATTCTTGTGAAATGTAATACCACCTTATGTGAGGAACTTGGGCATCAGCTGTTTTGGTATTTATATGGGGTGTATCCTGGAACCAGTTCCCCACAGATATCAAGGGACAACTGTACTGAATTTGAAGAAGGAAATCTTTTCAGTCTCTGGACAGGAATGGCTAGTAAAGCATAGATAGAAGGACAGGGTTGACATTCATCAAGTTCTTACAGTTTATATGAATTAACTTCTTGGTTCTTCCAGACATCCCTGTGATGTGAGTGCCATTAATTATCTCTGGTTTACAGCAGAGGAGACTGATGCAAAGTTGGAGATGGGATTCTTACCCAAGCAGCCAGGTTTCAGAGTCTATACTTCTAACCAGTTTAATACTAGGCCCTAGGCTGGGGAGAATTGACATCTTCCACGGGGAAGAGAAGGGTCCCAAGTCTGGAGAGGGCAGGCCAGAACCAGAAGCCCAAGGATAGTGTCCTTTTATAAGAAACTGGAAGAGGAGAGATGAAGAGGCCTCCAGGAAAGCTGGCGCTGTGGGGAGGTCAGAAGGACTGGAAAGGGCCACTGGATTCGGTTGCTGGGTGGCCACTGTGACCTCCTGAGAGATCTTCAGTGGAGTAAATTTCCAGGGCTTTAGGAAAGAATACTAAGTGAGAAAATGAGAGGGTTGCATGACATAAAGAAAAACCAGATCGGTGTTTGAGGCCGGCAGCAGGTTCAGTCAAAGATTTGCTTGTTTCAGACAAGACGGAATAGCCTGTGTTCGTGAAGGGCCAGTAAAGGGAAAGGGTCAGTACAGTGGGGTGGGAGCAGAGGAGAGAGAAAGGATTAGCAGGGAAAGGAAAAAGGAAGAGGTGCATAAAAACAGCGAACTGATAGGGATAGGACATCCTTTCCCTTGCTGTTCCTCTTCTTATTCATGCCTGGTCTTATTATTCTGGAGCAAGTGAGGTCAGGTGGCTTAGACAGCCGGGATAGGAAGAGACAGTGGGGCTCAGGCCTCGTCGGAACACTGTTGATTCAGCTGCTTCCTCTGCTGAGTCCTGCAGAGGACCCCTCGCAGCCTGGCCACGTACTGCCTCGGCCCTTGCCCTTGGCCTTCGATCTGGAAGGGATGGGAAGCTGGGTTTACTGTGTTCCTACCTGCTTGTCTGTAGCAGGCCTTTACTGTGTCATCTCTAAGGGTCCTTTGCAAGGGTGCATTACACTGATGGAGGATGTAGTGCTTCCAGAGGAGCTTGCTTTCTCCTTCATGCTTTCCAGTTGCATTGCAGTCTGGTAAAGTGTGGAGTCGCCTTTCTTATTTTTCTGGGGTGCATTGTGGCCTCATCACAGGGCCCTCTTTGGCTTCAGGACTAGAAAAGGAAGACACGTTTAGATTCACTTTTTTAAAAAGAACTCTGTGAAATTTGTGATTATTTCCTTTTTTTTTTTTTTTAATCTTGCTGTATAAGAAGCTTGGACTCTGGTGTGCATCCAGCCTGTCTTTGGAGGCATTTGTGTAGGACTTAGTGGCATGCAGGTGTTTAAATCTTAGCCCTGATATCATCTTTTTTCACACTATTCTTTAAGGAAAAGTGAATCAAAAACCTTTTACTCAGGATCTCAGGACGCATCGTGTATCTTTATATGCTATTTCATGAGGCACAGTATAATTTTTTTTGGAAAGAGAAGTGGTATTTAATGAAAAACCTCGTATCCTCTCATTTTCATGGAGGAAAAAGGATAGCGCCATCATGCACATCTAAGGTATGTGTAGGACTTGAGAGATCTCACTAGCCAGCATCTATCCCACATTTAAAATTAGGTGCTTCAGCTTTGTTTGCACCTGGTGTGTAAAGCCATCTCTTTCAAGTGGATAAGACTTCATTGTAGTAAGCAAAAAAAAAAAAAAAAAAAAAAAAAAAAGCATTCATGGTCTGAGATCAAGATCATCTGGGTCCCCAGGAGGAGCTGCAGAGTCACCTAAGGCTGACCGAAGTACCGGGATCCCCTTTCTCTTTGGCCTTCTTTCCTCCCTGCAGTTACTAACAGTAAGGCAGTGGTCTGCATTTGGAGGTCAGCAGATGGGAACACATGGAGAAATAGTCAGTGATCTAGAAGTGAGGAGGGTCTCCCAGGTCAGTACAGATGAACTTTCTCTAACAGTGCCATTTTCTGTGGAAACCATGATGGTGAGGTGGATTTCATGCTTCCCTCAAGTCACAGCGGACTTGAGAGGTCCCTCCTCTAAGGTGAACTTGTTGAAGGGTTGATACAGAATGAATATTCGTTCCAAATGTACAGAAAAGATTGTGTCGCTACATCCCAGGACAGCTTCGGTGCTACCAATGTGGGTACTTAAAGTTGTTTTGGAGGCATCTAGAGTCTTGGTGAATAGACAAGGGCTCGGGAATCTGGGCAGCAGCAAAGAGCTGACACCAGCAAAAGCCGTGGTGATGTGTGTGTATTCTCACTGTGGGACAGAAGAAACAAGAACTTGAAGAACATGTTTGGTTTCATCCGTTTTCCCTATGAGGCTTCAGCCAGGAACCCCTTTCAGCAAAATCTTGATATGTATCTAGAATTCAGGTTCTGGCCAGCCTCCTGGCCGGAGAGAATGTTTTCCTGTAGGCTTTCTTGCCGGTCAGCTTCCTGCCTGCACTTCATTGGCACTCATAGGGATTTTTCCATTCCTGTTTGCTTTTGGTCCATTTCCAGGGAGGTTCCTCCTATTATTCTGGGTCAGCTTTCTGTGTGGCTTCCCGAATAAATCAGCTCCCCCTCGTATGTGACTTGTAGCCTGTTTCTCTTAAACCGCCAAGTCCCTTCTAGGTTCTAAATAACCATTCCTGGCCCGCCAGTTTCTCATGTTAAGCTGCATCTGATTTTTCTGCTCCTTTCACTCCCGTTTTATCTTTCTAGAAACTGATGTTGGTTTGTCAGTGTCCTCTCTCAGAATAAATCACGGTGATGCCACAGACACAGTTTAACCTATGAGGGTACAGTGAGATTGTTAAGTAACTTCCTGTGTTTGACTACAAAACACGAGCTCCTTCTGTGTCGATCAGTGTAATAGCCTGGTGAGGTAGGTAAAGGACCTCCCTGTGAAGAAGTACTCCAATCCTAGCTTTGGCAAGTGGATTTTCCCCATCTCTATGTTAGGGTGATAATTGTCACTTACGGTTTTGTAGCTCGAATACTCACTCATGTCTTGTAAATAATGCTTTCCTTGGCTACCTCACAGGTCTGTTGGGATTCAAAGAAATAAGATGATCAACAATATTTTATAGGGAATTGTATAACTCTACAGACCAAGGTAACATTAGTTCTTTTAGGGAGGGATTTTTTTTTTTTTTTTTAGTTCAACCAGCTCAGTTCACTGATAGAGTAAGCACTGCGAGTTCTAGAACATTGGGGCAGTATTTCACATGTATCTTGAATAATTTGTTTCTGATCTTTCTGATTCTCGGTTTCTTTAATAGGTCCACCAGATAGTTTCCAAATCATTAATTACCAGAACAAGATAACAGATCTTAAACCTAACCCTCAAGGTGTACATTTCACTGAGAGTTCCTTCTGTCTCAGCGTAGCACAGTGGGCCTGGTGTTACTGACCAAGCCTGCTGCTTGGGCTACTACACTGCGGTTAGAGAGACTTTTATCAGAAAGTAAACCAAATATGTCCCTAGTGATCTATCTAAGATTACTAGATTGGGAGATCAAGGAGATGTGCCGGCTATAAAAAAAACGGCAGCATTCAAGTGCAGATGCCTTTCCATAACAAGATGGAGCTTTAAATCTGAGGTATTTCCTTAGTCTGGTAATATGTCAGTGGTTGAAAAATTGCTTGACTTCTCACTGTGCACCAGGTAGGCTTTAGAGATACAAAGATGCACAGGTGCCCGTTTCAACCTCAAGGAGTGGACACAAGCAGGTATGTTTGGACATGCTTGTGTACTTTCCTGCATGCTGGTGATTTAACATGTTCATGACAGGGCTATAATTCGTATGTCTTGCTGCCAGGCGGCTTGAACTACTATTGGTACATGCGTGACTGTCCCGTGTGTGACTGTACCACTTGTTGACCCCAACAATGGTACAAGTACCCCAGTGGGACACCCATGTATGCACTCAAGCCGGCAGGAGTGTGTTAACCCACCCCAGCCCACCACCAGCCTCTGTGATTGTATGCCTTTACCAGGCATCCGTCCATGACAGGCTCTCCTCCCAGTAATAGAAGAGAGCCTTGCTTTTGGGGTGGTGGTGGTGGGGAGGCTTATCTCCAGGTTCTTGTTACAACTATTTACCAAGATTTTTCCCAGTGAGCTGTTCAAAATTCACATCTTTATTAATCACTGTTTACGAGTCTTGTCCTCTGAGAATCCAGCCTCCATACTTGCTCCCTCCTTGTTTAGAGTTGAACTTTCAGAATCCACTTTTAACTGTTTGCTCTAAAGTCATAGTCTGAATGTCATTTTCTAGTCAGAGAAGACAAAACTGACTTTGTTCTGCCTTTTTTTTTCTCCTATTATTAGTTTAAGTCACTGGACTGCCTCTTCTTAAATTTTAGAGCTTTAACTTCTTAACAGTTTCACAGTATTTAGACATTGAGTCACAATGTCTTTGTGTTACCTGGTTGCCATCTCATGTGCCAAAAGGTTTGGTTGCCAGCTGTGGTGCTGTTGGGAGGTGGTGGGGAACATTAGGAGATGGGGCCTAGTGGAAGGAAGTTAGGTCTTTGGGGGTTATCCTTACAGGGTCTATGGGACCCCAGCCCCTTCCTCTCTTGCTGCCCACCTGCCATGAGGTGAGCAATTTTGTGTACCAAGCGTTCCTCACTGTGATATTCTGCCACATCACCAGGCCAAAGGCAAGAGGGCCACACAACTGTGAACTGAAGCCTCTGAAACTGAGGGCCAAAAATAAATCTTTCCTCCTTTCAACCACTTAGCAGTTTACTCTGAGCATCACTTGGGCAATGTGTTTGTTAACATATGGTTGTAGCTCGGATACGAATAATTGGGCAGGTGTTATTTCAACCAGTCAATTCTTTTTTTTTTTTTTTTTTTTTTTTGGTGCCAGGGATTGAACTCAGGGCCTTGTGTTAGGCTCAGTGTGTTAGGTTAACCACGGAACTAAATCCCCAGCCCCAACCAGTCAATTCTTGTATTGAAATCTGGTAAAATTGTCACTTTGTATTTCCTGTTATAAAAATTAATGAAAAACTATGCAATTTTTGGTCATCCTGTATTTAAATAATGGGACTGGTAAGTGGTGGTTTATCTGTGGTATTTTGTCACACTGACAACCGACTAATACACATTTGGAGGAAAATAACTGGGCTGGTGCCCTGTATAGATCTGCAGATTTGTCTGTACCTTTCAGAGAAAGGCCTGACTTTGAGATGATCTTAGGCTTCATTCTGTTTACCTGCCAATAATGTGATCTTTTCTTCCCTGTGGCTTTCAAATATCTTTAGCAGGTTCACAGCATAGAATGAATCTTGGATTCTCTACTGACCATGAGGAAGGCAGACAGTCTGTCCTGACATTGCCCTAAATTCTAATTCCATTAGAATTCCCACTGTTACTCTCCAGAAGATCCAGACCTCCTTTAAAAAGAAGAGTTACTTCATCATTTTCATCAAAACAGTCTGAAGCTGGCATGGTGGCACATGCCTGTTGTTCCAATATTCTGGGAGACTTAGGAGGGTCACAAGTTCCAGACTAGCCTGGGTAATAATAATGATTTAGCAAAACCTTGTCTCAAAAAAATGCCAAGGTGTAGCTCAGTGCAGAAGCCCTGGGTTCTACAAAAAACCTGAAAAACAATGAGAATTTGGGATAATGACAGTCAAGTAGAGAGGCAAGCTTGGGCAAAGACGGGGAGATGGGCAGGAACAGTGAAGAAGGCCAGCGCTGGAGTCAATCTTGTTTGCCGTGGAGCTTCCTTTTTGATTGCAGACACTAAAGTGAACAGGTTGCAGTGGGGTTTGTTTAATAGAAGCCTTTATCCCTCTGTGCTCTACTAATATAAATGGAGGGCAGCAGCTCTCATGTGTGGCCAGGGTCAGGATGGCTCCTTTCCTGTGGGGTGGAAGTCTTCACAGTGGCCCCAAGGGACAGAGACCACCCCGGAGAATGAGGTGACCAGAGCTGTTATTTACCCACTTCGCACTGGAATTGGGAGAATGGAGTTTTGAAATTTGACTTCGAAGCCTAGGATCTTTAGTCCGTTGTAGCCCTGGTATGAATAAAAATTTTGCAAAGAGATTTACATGTTTATAGGATTTATTAAAGGGAGAGTTAGGTTAGAAATGTTAAGGCCTGTCTGTTCTTGCAATGAGGTATTGAGAATGACATCATGGGAAGGGGCATCTTTTTTTGTTGGTTTTCAGTACTGAGAATTGAACCCAGAGCCTTTATACTCAGAGCTGTATCCCTAGCCCTTAAAAGAAAAAAACTTTTTTTAACTTTTGTGACAGGATCTCCCTAAGTTGCCCCAGCTTGAACTTACTGTCCTACTGCCTTGGGCTCGCAGAGTGCTAGGATTATAAGCCTGTGCCACCATGCCCAGCTGGAAGGGGCATCTTGACATTTGAGATGGAATGCTATTTGGTTCCTATTTTGAAGCTATTCCTATTATAGTCCCCATCACCTATTCTTCCTGTGTTTAAAATAGTTTACCTTTGAAAACCTCTCATTAAATATTTATCTTTCTACTTGAATGGAAGCTTTTAGTGCAGAGATTTTGAACCATGCCTCCTGTGTACCAGCCATTTGAATGAAGGAGAGAGGAGTAATGGAGAAAGAAGTTGAGAAACGAAATCTCAACTTGAAAGAGACACTGACATTGAATATGATTTTACTTAGAGTTTGGAGCAATGCTAGATTATCCTAGTGCCTTGTTAGAGTTCAGGCAGGACTGAAATTTGGGAGACTACTGTAACCATCAGCAACAATTACCTGCACGCGTCGGCTTCTGCATTTTAACAGGTTCTGTGATAAAACTAGGTTGTGAGAAGGAATATGCAGTTGGCCTTCCGTATCCTCAGGCTCTGTGTCTGCGGGATTAGCCAGCCAAAGGTCAGAAGTACTACAGAAAAACAGTCCGTGCTGAACATGTACAGATCTTTTCTTCCTCTTGTCATTACCTGAACAATACAGTCACTATACCAACCAGCTGCACAGCATTTACATTGTGTCAGCTATAACTAATCTAGGTAACTTTGCATAGATAGGATGTACCTGGGTTATATGTAAATACTATGCCATTCGCACAAGGGACTTACGTATCCAGAGACTTTGGTGTCCACAGTAGTCTTGTACCCAGTCTCCTGTGGTGGGTACACAGGGACAGAAGACATGTGTCATCACTCTGCCTCATGCCAAGGTACCACCTCTGTCTTTTATTGAATTGCACTTTCTTGGAATGCTCTTTGCTTACACCAAGAAGCATCTTAAAATAGTGCAGTAATTGTGCTTTGAGGTCAGTTGAGATATTTTTGAAACTCAATCTCATGAATCTGTCTCCCTTTTTTAAGGATTTTGAGACGGAAGCTTCTCAAACCTCAGTGCTGGGAAGAGCTTGGCTGTTAGCAGCCTCTCCAGGCTTTTATCTGATCCAGTGTCACATCTACTATTAGGAAGTGCAGGCCTCGGGGCTTTTGTTTTTCAAGAGGACTTTATTCCAGTGCCGAGTTAGGTGTGATTAACTGTAGTACTTCTGGCGTGGCTGGGAGGATTTGGCTAAAGGACAGGGGGATACAGCCTTCTCTCAGGGGAGGCAGTGTGAAGAGAAAATTGTACATTTCGCTTTATCTCAGTTTTTCTTGCCCTTGTTTTCACTATTGCTTTCCCCAAGAGTCCTTTGAGACCCTTCTCCTAATTGCCTCCCAGCCCTGCCGGATTTAATGCAAAGGAGTAAGATTTTATTGAGTAGGGTTGAGCTTTTGAAGGATCCTAAATTTTTGTAATATCTAAAAATTTTTCTCACCATCCACTACACCAACCAGTTTTTGCTCCTTTGAGGGCCATATAACCCCCATGCTGAACATGCTGAGAATGCTCTTCAGATTTACATACTGCTTATTATTTACTTTTTTGTTTGCTTGTTTATTGAGATGAGGCCTTGCTGAGTTAACCAGGCTGCTCTCAAACTCTGCTGTCCTCTTGCCTCACCCTCCTAAGTAGCTAGGATTACAGGCAGGCTGGGCTTAGCCTTATTTTTTTTAAAGCAAATATTTTAGAAATCTTAAAAGATTATGTGAGGACTAAAAAATGGCCAGTCAACTGGAAAGGTTGATTTGTATTTGATCTGCAGCAGCATGCTTCCAAATTGGTGCTCCGAGCCACCCTGAGGCAGCAGCCCTGGACCCCAGCCCAGAGCCGAAAGAGGAGGAAAGGTAGTTGACACAGCTGGAGGAGTGAAGGCAGAGCAGGCGGAACCCAGAGGCCAGGGACGATGATCCATCCGATTGCTTGAGCTAATACCCCAGGAGGCCTTGTCTTCCTCAACCTGGATTGTATTCTGGAAAGGCCTCCACTAGGTGTGCGCAGGTGTAATGCATTCCCCACAGCCCCTGGGTCTTCACATGTGCGCTTTGACGGAAGACGGTTGCGAGGCCTCTCGTGGAGAAAGCGCAAGGAAGGTGCTGCTGTGGACTTGAAAGAACCAGGCAGAAAGTGAGAGAAAGTAGCCTCGGGAACATCGAAGAGAGTATCTGGAAGGATTTAGCTAAAGTGGATTTAGCACAAGTGGTAGAATGCTCACCTAGCAAGTGCGAGATTCTGAGTTCAATCCCCAACACCTCCCCCCACCAAAAAAAAGTATCTGGAAGAAGAATAAGGAAAGTGGTGTTTGTAAATAATTGAAAGAGTGATTTTTTTTTTCCCAGCAAATTAGAGTGACGCTTCCGTGAGGTATTAATGAGATGTGAATGAATATAGCATTAGTTTTGTAAGATGCCAGCTTTCTCTTGTTACATGCAAGGAAGAAAATTCTGTCATCCTTTTCTGCCTTATGTTCAGAAATTAAAATTTTGTAGGTGAAAATAGTGCATAAATTTTATTGGCCAAAGTTGTTGTTTTTTTTTTTCAAAGTTTGCTTTTTAATTACTTTGCATCCATTGATTTTAAGAGACAATACTATTTGGCTCATTTAACTGTAGAAAACTCCACTTATTAGACAAATATTAGCAGTACTTGGGTAAAAAGAAAAATCCTTTTTGCTCCATTAGTTAAAGGAAAATCCTAAGTCAAAACTAATATTAATGTGATGTCGTTTTTAATTTGTAATACTGTGGTGCCTTGAATTTCGAATCTATGCACTTGTGAACTACTTCTTTGCACTTGCTGGCATGCCAGAAACAGAGTTACCCACCCAGAGTCCCCCTCCACTGCCAGCCATTGTTGGGGCAGGATTCGAGCCCAGATCCATCTGACTCCAATGCTAGATTGTTCCATCTCATCAGTCCTTTGATGAAAACTGTCAACAGAGTAGATGAGAATTCCTCGCTGCTATCTCAGGTATTTCCAGAGAGGTCTGTAATCACTTTGTGGTTTAGGGTATGGCACTGAATCTGTTCAACTCATTTTGAACAAAGGAAACATAAATATGCTTTTATGTCATCCTGGTTAAGTAATAATTAGTCTCATTTGGTATAAAAATCATCACCAGAAAACCCCAACCCACTGAACAATAATTTCATTTCTACGTTTGAAAAGTAAGAATATTTCTTCACAATTTTCAATGATTGAACAATCGTCAGACAGCTAGACAGAGTGGGAAGGGACATAGTGCACTCATCGAATTCAGCTTTCCTCTTACTTAGAAATTGGATGAGAAGTTAACCAAGGGCCAGTAGTGAAGATAGACAGAGCTGAGGCAGACTTTAGCATATTATGTCTGCAGATCTAGTGAAATGCTTCCTCATTTTTCAAAACAAAAACAAAAAACTCATAATTAAAATTTACCCTCCGTAGCTAGTGCCTGGTGAGGACTAACTTCTCCTTTTCTCCTTTTCCTGTGCCCTTCTGTCCACAACCCCAGTTCGTAGTTTATTTTTTTGGTCGTGTGAAACAAGACCCCAGTGTGAAAATAGTCAATAGCTAAGAGTTTGTCTACTAGTTTAATACTTACTCTGTTTTCTAAAGATGCGATACATAAATAGATTTGTTTGATGTGTTGAAGGAGATAAATTATCCAAGAGTGTTGATCTGGTATTGATAGGAATAATGGCTGCTTCCTGCTTAACTTAGGGGCAAGGTATATCAGGCATAATCTTTCAGCCTCCCTGGCCTCTTCCCAGGTTCCCCATTCAGATTCCATCTGAGTGTAACTCAGATGGGCAGAAAATAAAAACAGACCTGTATTTTTCAGGGAGTCAGGGTACCAGTGGGCAAGAATGGCAGGAATCTTGCCATGTTAGGTAGTTTCTTTATGCCTAAGCTTTTTTTAAAAAAATATACTGTGTAAGCTAACTTCCAGGCCAGATTAGAGCCATGAAACATTGCATGTTAGTTATATTAGTTATGGAAATATAACTTGTTGTATTTCCTTTTGTAATCCTAGTTGAGTAACCCTGCAGTTTAAATAAATTACCCATTATTTTGTAGAGGCTTTTCTCTAATTTGGGGGAGCAGAGTGCGCAGGGGATCCAGGACTGCTGGCTCTTAAATGACACTGTAATTAGTGACAGAACTTAGAGTCTTCCCTCAGGTCAGAGCCTGACCCTCATGGTGGGGGCAGAGGTCATTGAAAACGTCACGAATGGACTAATTATGTTCCAGGGCTACCTCGAGGCTCCAGTGCATGATGTGCCTGCCAGAGGGTAATTAATTTGACCTGGAAATGGAATATTTTTCTCACCTTGGAAATTACAAAAGGTCATCATGGCTGTGGATGGGCCTGAAGAGGAGCTGCAGTCAAGTGTGAGTTTTTAAGACTCACTGCTGGTTTTCACCGTTGGGTGACTGGAGGTGTCCGTCTTGGTCCTGCCAACGATGATTCTTTCTCTCTCAGAAAGGACCGGAAACACAGCCTGTAGGCCTGCACTCTGGCCCCAGGAGCCTAGGCATTGCGTACAGTTGTGTGTGGCTCCTGTGTCACCGGTTAGACTGGAACTTGATTTCCTCCTGATCAAAATGTCATGACACCATTTCTTTCCATAATTAAACCTAATTACATTTTATGGGCAGCAGACATTTCTCCTGTTCATTTCCATTTTCAGCAGTGCTGTAACTGACTTCCAAGTTCATGATCTCCATCCCCTGCACTGTACCCACATGTGTGGAGGGTTTTTACCTGTCCAAAATGAGAAGACAAAGGATACATGATCTTAGCTTGTTCCCAGCTGTATCGTTTGTTTGTTTTTACAGCACTGGGCATTAAACCAGGGCCTTTGTACCCAGCTACATCCCCAGACCTTTTTATTTTTTATTTTGAGACAGGGTCAGCTGGGCTTGGACTTGTGATCCTCCTGGTGTGCACCACCACACCCAGCAGCTGTGTTTTTCTTAAATTGTTGGACAGCTTCTTTAAGGACTCTAGGACAAGGAATAGCTTAAGAATTGAGCATAACATGTTTAATACTTGGTTTAAACTTTATTTTACATTTAAAAAATTTAAGACCATGGAGTTATTATGAAGAGAATTTTAAAACTGGTGGTTTAGCAGGTAGTTTTAGCATGTATAATATTAGCATGGCATCCGGTTGTTATGTTGCCTTCATTACAGAATTCTACAAGTAAAAAGTTCACCCGTTTTCTTTAATTTTATTAAATGCTTGAGTTCTAGGTATGGTACAGATACTGAGAATCCAAAAATGAATTAAACATTTTGTCTTCCTGTGAAGATTTTAATAGGACAGAGATTGCATGAGCAGAATTACAACATTGTACTTAAAGTATGGTTAGTACAGTGCTGAGGAAAGAGTATGTGTGTGGGTGTGTGTGGTATGTACCATGTATTTGACTGAATAGAAAGCAAACAGCAAAACTTTCTGCGCAAGAAAATTATTGGAATAATGTCTTGGCTAGTTGAGGTACTGTGCAAAATGGTTGGATGTGTCAGGTTCCTCTCCCGTCTTTTTTTTTTTTTTTTAATATGGTGGTTAATGTAAGTCATGACTAGTCCCATATTGTAATACTCTATTAAGTTATTCTAGCTTCCTGTGTGTCTGGACTAAGAATCTGCCTCATCTGAACGGGTATTTTTTCCTTCCCCATCCCAGCTTCTCTCCATGTACTCCTCTAGAATTGTGTATGATACTGCACCGGAAATTGGTGCTTAGTTACTGAAACCATAACAACAATATATGAAGTCCACCAATGAACTTGTTGAGTGTAATTTACTGCCTGTCACAGCCATGGCCTTAGTGGATAGTTAATGAAAGCACAGCTTGTTGTGATGCATTAGTGAAACTGCTCTAACGTTGTACATTTCAGATTGCTTCCAAGTATGATCACCAGGCAGAAGAAGATCTTCGCAATTGGATAGAAGAGGTGACAGGCATGAGCATCGGCACCAACTTCCAGCTGGGGCTGAAGGACGGCATCATCCTCTGCGAGTAAGTCTAGCTCCCCAAAGTTTGCTGCTGCTCTGCTGGTCCTTTTCCGGGGGCTTCTGTCCTGGCTCCTAACAAGTCTGGGGTGTCAGACTTTGTGTTTAAAGCTCTTCTTTACTGAAGCAGTTTAATATCCCAGGCCTTGGTTTTGTGTGATCAATAAATGTTTCTTTTTATTTTTGTTTTTAGACTCATAAACAAGTTACAGCCAGGCTCCGTGAAGAAGGTCAATGAGTCCTCATTAAACTGGCCTCAGGTAAACAGCCAAACCAGCAGCCTCTGCTTCTAGGTGGTTTCTTTTTATGTAGTAAAAAAGTTCAGATTTTGTTTTTTG
The DNA here is from genome assembly GCA_004026905.1 of Hystrix cristata. Taxonomy (NCBI): domain Eukaryota; kingdom Metazoa; phylum Chordata; class Mammalia; order Rodentia; family Hystricidae; genus Hystrix; species Hystrix cristata. The sequence goes on from PVJO010014084.1 coordinate 45,060, forward strand.
TTTTATGATTACAGTTTTAAAACAGACATGTTAGCAGACATTTGTACACATAGCTGTATTTATTTTTGCCATTTTCAGAAATGTTTCTTTAATTACAACGAACTGGTTCTATAATCGCTAGATATTTGGTTTAAAAGTCTTCCATTATTTAATCTACTTCCAAAAAGAATTTGTCCCAGCTTACCAAGAGAAATTCAAGCTAGACCATAGGATAAATGAGGGAAAAAGCTGGTTGTCCTAGCACATGCCTGTGATCCCAGCACTTGGTGGGGTGAGGCAGGAAGATCGCTGAGAGTTGGAGATCAGCCTGACTACATAGTGTAAGGACAGCCTGAACTTCACAGTAAGACCCTGTCGCAAGAAGACAAAAAAATGAGGGGAAAGTGAAGCGTTTAGCGCAACTACTACTGGTTCAGCACAGAACACTGTATCAGACATAATCTCAGTTCATGACTATGTGACTGTGTATCAGACATAATCTCAGTTCATGAATAATAGTGGATATGTATTTGATATTGAGTGTGTAAATTGATTTTGAGATAAGAGTAAATGAGCATTTAGTAACCACAAATTTATTTGGAAATTAAACATAGAATAAATTATTTATTAGTGTAAGTATGTAACTGTTGATAAAATTTCAGGCCTGGGATAGCTCTGACACAGAATTGTTACATAAGGAAGATTTTACTCTCGAAGAGTTGGAAAATATACACTATTTAAAAATATTAAGGGGCTGGGGATTTAGCTCAAATGATAAAGTGCTTGGGCTCTGGGTTTGATCGTCAGCGCCAAAAAAAAAAAAAAAATTAAAACTAGCATATGACATTTCTAGGGAGAAGCGTGCTTAGTAGGTATCTGGTTAGGAATCCTCACAGAATTCTTAGCAAACACAAGGCCCTGAGTTCGATCCCCAACACCACCACCCCCAAAAGAAATCTTGCCAAGTAGCTTTCTGTCTCTTCTACAGCACGAAGACTTAGGAGTCTCAAAATGTTAAAATTTAGTTCTAAAAGTTATATAACTCCTTTTTTTTTCTTCATAGTTGGAGAATATTGGCAACTTCATTAAAGCTATTCAGGCTTACGGTATGAAGCCTCATGACATATTTGAAGCAAATGATCTTTTCGAGAATGGAAACATGACCCAGGTTCAGACCACACTGGTGGCTCTAGCAGGCCTGGTACGTACATGTCCTTCTGAGTTTGTTAGCGACAATGCCTGGCTGTCGGCGCCAAATTGCATCATTGCTCTCTCATGGGTGCTCGGAGGAGTGGGGGAGGGGCTGTCTCATCTCTAACTGTTAGCTTTATGGAAAGGCTGTTGAGATCAGCTGCCTCAGTCTAGGTGTGCTAATTCAGAGGGTACAGCATATCACTGAAGAGCCTTGAACTTGCTTCTCACCCCTAGATTGTTCTTACCCAAAGTAACCTATGTCAGTAGACACTTCTTTATGTTCCTTCTGTAAAATTCCGTGGCAGAGTATATGAATGTTCCATCTCAGTTGGTGCACATGTTTCTGTCCAGGCTAAAACAAAAGGATTCCACACAACCATTGACATTGGGGTGAAGTATGCAGAAAAACAAACAAGACGTTTTGATGAAGGAAAATTAAAGGCTGGCCAAAGTGTAATTGGTTTGCAGGTAAGTGTTGCTTATTTAGTTACTTAGTGTCATTAATTCTTGCCATGCAAAATGTTAAGTCTCTCTGATAAGTAAAGTGTAGATAGAAGTGCTGTAATGTAGATTTCTGGATGGATATGTGATTCATACAGTTTACGCCTGTTTAAAGCCTGCAAGACAGTGATGGTTTTAGAGTAAATGTCTAGTATGCTACCTGACTTGACAATTGTTTCTTTAGGAAATGAAGTTTTCCTAATTGTATATATTTTTAAGTAAATGTACTTTAAATTCCTGTTATTAAGAAAATGAAGCAATTTTACAAAATTTTAATGCCAAAGTAATTTTATTTACACTAGTAAAACATGATACAACAACTAAGCCCTGCTGAAATTTGTCAGTTTAGTTCTTGGCAAATACTCTATTAAATCAGGTTTTTTCTTTCGCATTGTTCTCCTGGAGGGTCACAAAAACATCATTGCTAATGTCTAAATGCTATAGGCTTTGTTTTTTAGTGCCTGCTCGATTCATTGTCCCTCTCGACTGAGTCTATATGAGGTGAATGTAGTTTTCCCAAGTACAAAATTGTGTAAGTGGTGGGAAATTGGAAACCTCAATTTTCAAACAGTAGTCAGTTGGTTAAATAAAAATATACTAGTGTTTGAAAGATAGCTTAAGGAAAAAAATTGGTTTTAAAATTCTGCGATCACTGTGACTTTTTAAAAATTTAAAAGCATGTGCATATTTTTGTATGTAAATGTACTCGTGTGTGTGTAGCTATGGATATGTACACAGGCCCATAAGGTAAAAATCCTAAAAGGTTTTTACAAATGAAAGCAAGTCTGGATGGTACTATTTAAAATTACTTTTCTTTTTCCTTTTTGCTTATATAGGTTTTCTGAATCTTTTCCAGGAAACAGGTTATACTTTTAGTAACAAAGGTTTTAAGAAACCTTGTTTTTTAAGGGTTAAACCACCAGTGGTAGGCACTTATCACCAGCCAGAAGGAAGGGTGTACGGGTTGGTCCTGCAGCCAGGTGGTTCTTGGTGGGAAGGGAGGTTAGTTATTGTTCCCCTGAATTTGGCTGAGTTCAGATTCCTCATTCTGCTTCTTTCTGCCTCTGGCCAGTACGTAAGAGGTGGAGGCATAAAATGTGGTTCCCGTGCCATGAAAATGCTGGTGATTTTAAACTTAAGGAAGTACTGTCAAATCCCATAGAAAATTGCTAGTATTTGCTCTGATGTTTTCTGTAAACCATAGCTGAGGTAGAAAGGCACATTGCCTAACATTGCCTTTTTTTTAATGACTGTGTCCTTTAATTTGGTTATCTATGGCTCAGAATAGGGAAAAGAGTAGCAGGGAACTTATGTATAATTCTGCCACTGAAAGAGCTTCTTACATGTCCGTCCATCTATTCACGTGTGCAAGTTTATGTATGGTTCATTATGCTGTGAAGTTCTAGCTATACTAGACACAGAGAATTCTTTTTGAAAACTTTCTTTTTAGAGTTAGCACTTGAAATGTGTTTTCATTTGCACGCTTTCCATCTTCAGGGGGTGGGTGCTGGGGCATCGGACCCAGGGCTCCAAGTGTGCTAATAAGCACATGCTCTATAACGGAGGTACAAGCCCAGCCCTGACTTCCATCTTTTTAGTAGCACAGAGAGTTCCATGTTGCTGACTTCTGATTAGTGCTACTTCTATTTTTAACTTCATAGATGGGAACAAACAAATGTGCCAGCCAGGCAGGTATGACAGCCTATGGGACTAGGCGGCATCTTTATGATCCCAAAATGCAAACTGACAAACCTTTTGACCAGACCACTATTAGTCTGCAGATGGGCACCAACAAAGGTGCCAGCCAGGTGAGTGAGCATTTTTCATGCTTGTAGCAAAAAGTACAAAGGCGCTGTTTTAAATTAGGACTTACCTTGTTCTTTCTATCTGAAAATTCAGAGTAGGCATTGTTGTATATATTTAGAATATATACTGAAGGAAAGTAGATTTTTGCTGGGAAAGCAAAAGAATAAAAGGACTTTTTTGACAGCAGTGGAAGTAGGTGTGGTTCATAGGGTTTTTTGACAGAACAGCTGGCTTTTCTACCTAAGTAGAAAAAAAAAAAAGATATGTCTACTGGTGTTCTTGCTCCAAAACCTAGGTAAAATATTGCTCATTTAAATGCTGGCTTTTTTCTCCTCTTTTTTAAAGGGGACCTTAAAGTAGGTAAAATTATCTGCTGTTCTACTAAGAGGACAAAAATTCCTGAGATGCTAATTAAATAGTTCTTAGGTAGTAATGGAAGTGGAGTATGGTGAAAATACCAGTGTTCCAACACTTCATCCAAGGTAAACACACTGTATTTCCCTATTAAAAATGCATTGCCAGCGCCTCAGGAGGAGCTCCAATAACCATTTGACAGAGGATGGTTGCCAGCTCCAACAAAAGTGAGGATAATATTTGAAAAGGCTTTTCTCAATGACCCCAGACGCAATTTCTAATTATTTGCCCCATGTTCTGTCATGTGCAGTGTTGTGTTTCTTGTAGCTGCCACTTGAGCTTGCTTTTTCACGCACGTTACATCTAAAAGTATGTGATTGTTAAGTGGGAAACTGAGGTACAAGTTACAGTACTCTGAAAAGGAGTGTGTTGTGGGGGTGCTGTTCTGAATGTTTAAAATTGGTAACTTGGTTAGTGTATGTGGTCATAATAGGCATTCAAGTGTAACTTTTAAGTGTCTCAGCATTATGTTTTGTTTTTACATTCTTTATGTCTGATCCTCTTCTAAATCCAGAGTAGGTAGTGTTGTCTCCATATTACATGTGAGAAACCTAAAAC